>SJYT01011339.1:257685-269193 GCA_006410635.1 Cephalophus harveyi
ACATGGAAACAACCTAGATGTCCATCAGCCGATGAATGGATAAGAAAGCTGTGGTACATATACACAATGGAGTATTACTCAGCCATTAAAAAGAATTCATTTGAATCAGTTCTAATGAGATGGATGAAACTGGAACCTATTATACAGAGTGAAGTAAGCCAGAAAGAAAAACACCAATACAGTATACTGACACATATATATGGAATTTAGAAAGATGGCAGTGATGACCCTGTATGTGAGACAGCAAAAGAGACACAAATGTATAGAAAGGACTTTTGGACTCTGTGGGAGAGGGAGAGGGTGGAATGATTTGGGAGAATGGCATTGAAACGTGTATACTATCATGTAAGAACGAAGCACAAGCCTATGTTCGATACAGGATACAGGATGCTTGGGGCTGGTGCACGGGGATGATCCAGAGAGATGATGTGGGGTGGGAGGTGGGAGAGGGATTCGGGATTGGGAGCTAATATACACCCATGGTGGATTCATGTCAATGTATGGCAAAACCAATACGGTATTGTAAAGTAAAATAAAGTAAAAATAAAATTGAGGTGAGGTGAAGTCGCTCAGTCGTGTCCGACTCTTGGCAACCCCGTGGACTGTAACCTACTAGGCTTCTCCGTCCATGGGATTTTCCAGGCAGGAATACTGAAGTGGATTGCCATTTCCTTCTCCAGGGGATCTTCCCGACCCAGGGATCGAACCCGGGTCTCCCGCATTGGAGGCAGACGCTTTAATCTGTGAGCCACCAGGGAAGCCCAAAAATAAAATTAAAAAAAAAAAAGAAATGTTAAAAGGATTTTTCTAAGTGAAAAAGAAAAAGGCAAAACTAGAAATATAAAAATTATGAAAGAAAATATTCTCACTGATAAAGGCCAACATAATCAAAGTAGCAGATCAACCACTTAAAAAAACTAGTAGAAGGTTAAAAGACAAATGTAGTAGAATCATCTATATCTACAGTATGTAGCTAAGGAATACCCAACATAAAAAGATACAAAACATTACATTGAAACCAACCAACATGAAAGGAGGGGCAAAGTTTATAATGACTTCAAATTTAAGAGATTATCAACAGTTACATACATCTGTAATTATATAGTAAGTGAAGTAAGTGAAGCCGCTCAGTTGTGTCCAACTCTTTGCAACCCCGTGGACTGTAGCCTACCAGGCTTCTCCATCCATGGGATTCTCCAGGCAAGAATACTGAAGTGGGTTACCATTTCCTTCTCCAGGGGATCTTCCCAACCCAGGGGTCGAACCCAGGTCTCCCGCATTGGAGGCAGATGCTTTAACCTCTGAGCCACCAGGGAAGATAATTATATAGTATCATCAGAGCAATCACACACCAAAACCTTTAATTATCTATTAAAAAGTAAAGAAAAAAGGATATAAACATAATACTAAATTTAGTCATCAAATACAAAGGAAGAGAGTGAAAGAAAACGGGGTGGGGGGGGCGGAAAGAACTACAAAAACAAAATAATTAACAAAATGTCAATAAGTATATACCTACCAATAATTATTTTAATGGACTAAATGCTCCAATCAAATGCACAGGACTGCTAAATGGACAAAAATAACAAAGCCCATATATATGCTGTATCACATCAGCTCTAAAGACACTCATAAATCGAAAGTGAAGCAGCAGAAAAAGATATCCATTTAAATAGAAATAGAAAGCTAGAGTAACAATATTTATATCAACAGAATAGAATTTAAAACAAGACAAAGAAGAGCATTGCATAGTTACAAAGGGATCGACTCAAAATGAAGATGTAATACTTGAAAATATCTATATGTCCAATAAAATCAATTAAAGATAAAATGTAAGACTTGAAACCATAAAAGTCTTGGAAGGAAACAGACAGTACACTTTGACATTGGTCTTAGCAATGTTTTTTTTTTAGATCTGTCTCCTCAGGCAAGGGATATAAAAGCAAAAATCAGCAAATGGGACAATATCAAACTAAGAATTTTTGCACAGGGAAGAAAACCACTAGCAAAACAAAAAAGTAAGATACTGAGTGGGGGGAAAAAAAAAAAGATAGTTACAATGATATATCCAAGAGTGGTTAATAACCAAAACACATAAAGAACTCATATAACTTAATACCAAAAAATACAAGCGATCAAATTAAAAAGTTGGCAGAGGAGCTGAATTCACATTTTCCCAAAGAAGACATACAGATGGCCACATGGAAAAATGCTCAACATATCTAATCATCATGGAAGTTAAAAAATCAAAACCACAATGAAATATTATCTCGCACTTGTCAAATGGGTATTATCTAAAAGACAACAAATAACAAGTGTTGGTGAGGATGTGTAGAAAAGGAAATCCTTATACACTGTTGATAGGAATGTAAATTGGTGCCATCCTATGGAAAACAGAAGAGATTCCTCAAAAAATTAAAAATAGAACTACCATATGATTCAGCAATCCCATTCTTGGGCATATATCTGGAGAAAACCATAATTTAAAAAGATAATACACCCCAATGTTCATTGCAGCATTATTTACAATAGGTAGGACATAGAAGCCACCTAAATGTCCATGAACAGAGGAATGAATAAAGAAGATATGATACATATGTACAATGAAATATCAGCCAAAAAAAAGGAACAAAATTGGATCATTTGTAGAGATGTGATTGGACCTAGAGAGTATCACAGCCATCTGAAGTCAGAAAGAAAAAATACCATATATTAACTCATAAAAGTGGAATCTAAAAAAAAATAGTATAGATGATCCTATCTGAAAAGAAGACATACTTATTTTATTTTAAAAGATCACATAGTTAATGAGTGTCTGGATCAGTATATAAATGAAGGTAATGTGGTGATAGAATCTGCACTTCTCCACTCATACTGTTTCCCAAGTTTTCATGAAAAGGAATTCTAGGTTTAGTCCTTTGCAACATTTTCAGGTATCAAAGTGCCCTACTTCTTAGTCTTGCCTTTCTGTTATCTCTGTCATTCTTCAGGTCTCCCAGTTTTATGTGATGCTCTCATTTTACCACTGGTTCTAAAACTGCACTTTATGTAAACCAGAAGCCAGAGTAAGGGGAAGAAATGATTCCTTTAGTTTTCTAAAGAAATAATATTTGTGGGGGCTAGTGGCCAGGCCACTCAGCATGACTGTTCACCATAAACCTCCTCTAGGATGCTCTGAATGCTAGCTTCATTGCCATGATGTGGTGTGGCCAGAAAATTTGGACAAGTTGACCCACATAAATGTCTTCCCAACTGAGAACTGCCTGAGTGCCATGTTGAATCCAACACAAATGACCTGTGGGTGAGTTTTGTCATGGCATTCTTTAAAACTGCTCTTATTCATTATTCATAATATAATTTGAATAAATATAGTCTGAAAGTCGATCTTTTCCTGTAGCTCCAGAAGAGCATCAGACATACAGTTGACTCTTTTCAACAGGTCAGGACCTCAACAGTAAAATCTCAAAAATTCTACTTGCTCTTTGCTCTGCTCTGACATAGACCAGTGTCCCAATCTACATGGACTTAATGTCAACCTCACATTTCTTGCTAATACAGTTTTAACTGGAAACACACAGACAGGCACACACATTCCTTGGCCAGTTCACCTGTAAAATAGTAAAAATTAGAGTATTTACAGAGGTTTTTGAAGTTCTAAATTAACTGCCATTAGTCTGACATATTGACAGAGTAGAATGGTTATATTCCTTGTTTACGAAAAATATAAAAACAAACAGTGCCAATCCAACAAATAAGCATCTGCCCACCTAGTGCAATTTGAGAGAGATAGAAGTTACTTTTATTATTTTCATTCTTACATTCCAAGAAAAGTTCACCCATCAACCTACCCGACAGTCAATACTTAAATGTCAAGGCATTGGCATACAATAAAGATAGTTTATAATTGTAGCTATTCTGCCTAATATTGCATTAACTCATTAGCAACTGAGGGGACAAGGATACAAGCTTTAGGATTATAAAGTGTGAAGTTCAAATCTCGTTTTTTGTCACTTTTTAGCTATATGACTAGGTAAAGCAGTTAATTGTTTGTATCACTTAAATATGGGAATAACAGTACCAACTTGTGAGTTTTCTGTGAGGATAAAAGAGGTACAGAGTACCTGTGATAGTGAGTTGGTCATGAGAGATAAACTTAGAAACTTCCTATTTGTCTACAGACAACTTGAGGGCAGACAACACTACTGCAGTGAACAAAGTTTGAGAGAGACTAAGGCTCAGAATTTCTTATTACACTGACTTTTCATTGCTTGTGACAGCTCACGACCTAAAATGTGACTTATTTTGGTTCTTTCTAATTCAAAAAATTTACTGATTCAAGTGCAAATCTCTACTTCCAGTTTCACTAGACTTGATGTCTTGAGGGTAATTTTTAGGTTCCAAAAATACTCAGTGGTTTACTTCTTATATTCAAGACTCCATTTTTCTTCTTAAGCTTTACATCCAACATACAAATTTTTTATTCTATTTACATTCCCAGAGAATTTTAACAATGATCACGTTTATAAACTTAAACTGTAAATGTTTTAAGTTACATTCATAAATTTAATATATGTCATTTCCTGTTTAAGTACTTTGGTTAACTTATAAAACAAAATTTCCGCTAATGCTTTTAATAAAACCAGAAGAATTAAAACAGTAAATCTGGTGATTCTTCAATTATTTTGTTTCCCAATATGATACATAAGTAAATTATAAGCCTAACCAATTACTCGATGGCATATTTTAAATTAGAATCCCAGGTTAATTTTCTACTTGAAAAAGCCAAATCCTCTTTACTATTGCAACAAACAAAAATGCTAAATTTTGACAAATTCTTCTTTAGCATAAAAATATTAATGCTACAGATATGATTCTATCAGTAATTTTATATGTTTAATCCTAAATGTTTCTGTGATTAAGGATATTCAGTTCAGTTCAGTCACTCAGTCATGTCCAACTCTGCGACCCCATGAATCGCAGCACGCCAGGCCTCCCTGTTCATTACCATCACTCGGAGCTCACTCAGATTCACATCCATCGAGTCCGTGATGCCATCCAGCCATCTCATCCTCGGTCGACGCCTTCTCCTCCTGCCCCCAATCCCTCCCAGCATCAGAGTCTTTTCCAATGAGTCAACCCTTCGCATGAGGTGGCCAAAGTACTGGAGTTTCAGCTTTAGCATCATTGCTTCCAAAGAAATCCCAGGGCTGATCTCCTTCAGAAAGGACTGGTTGGATGTCCTTGCAGTCCAAGGGACTCTCAAGAGTCTTCTCCAACACCACAGTTCAAAAGCATCAATTCTTCGGCGCTCAGCCTTCTTCACAGTCCAACTCTCACATCCATACATGACCAAAGCATCATTCCTTCAAAAGAAATCCCAGGGTTGATCTCCTTCAGAATGGACTGGTTGGATCTCCTTGCAGTCCAAGGGACTCTCAAGAGTCTTCTCCAACACCACAGTTCAAAAGCATCAATTCTTTGGCGCTCAGCCTTCTTCACAGTCCAACTCACATCCATACATGACCACAGGAAAAACCATAGCCTTGACTAGACGGACCTTAGTTGGCAAAGTAATGTCTCTGCTTTTGAAAATGCTATCTAGGAATGCAAATTAGAAACTACAATGAGATATCACCTGACACCAGTCAGAATGGCCATCATCAAAAATTCTACAAATAATAAATTCTGGAGACAGTGTAGAGAAAAGGGAACCCTCCTACACTGATGATGGGAATGTAAAATGGCACAGGCACTATGGAGAACAATTAAAAACAGAACTAGCATATGACCCAGGAATCCAGCTCCTAGCCTTAAAACTAGAGAAAATCATAATTTGAAAAGATATATGCACTACAATATTCATTGCAACACTTTTTACAATAACCAGGACATGGAAGCAACCTAAATGTCCATTGACAGAGGAACAGATAAAAAAGATGTAGTACATATAGACAATGGAATATTCATAAAAAGAATGAAATCATCCCATTTGCAGCAACTGGATGTACCTAAAGATTGTCATACTGGGGAAGTCAGACAAAGAAAAATATCCTATCATGTCTCTTATATGTGGAATTACAAAATGTTTACCAATGAAATTATTTATAAAACAGAAGTAGAGTCATATGAAGAAAACAAACTTATGGGTACCAGGGGAAAGGGCTGGAGGAAGGATAAATTGGGAGATGGGGATTGACATATACACACTGCTGCTGCTGCTGCTAAGTTGCTTCAGTCATGTCTGACTCTGTGCGACCCAGAGACAGCAGCCTACCAGGCTCCCCCATCCCTGGGATTCTCCAGGCAAGAACACTGGAGTGGGTTGCATTTCCTTCTTCAATGCATGAAAGGAAAAGTGAAAATGAAGTCGCTCAGTCATGTCTGACTCTTAGTGATCCCATGGACTGCAGCTATATACAAAATAGATAACTAATAAGGACCTACTGTATAGAACAATGAACTCTACTCAAGACTCTGTAATGGTCTACATGGGAAAAGAATCTTTAAAAAGCAAGGGTATATGTATATATACAACTAATGTACTTTGCTGTACACCTGAAACTAATACCACTGTAAATTAACTATACTCCCCCCAAAACTTTTAAGAATAAATAAAACCAAGGAGAAGCTAGTGGGCAAGGTTGCTCAGTAAGGTGAGTCTGTTATCCAAACCTGTTAACAGTGTGGAGAAGAGTAGGGAATGGAGTAGAAACTGCATGAAAAATTATTCCACATATTCCCATATCTTCAATTAATCATATTATGTTTGGCCTGGATTTTTTTCCCCTTAAAGCAGAAACAATTGCACCCCATTATGAAAAATAAAACAAAAAACACAGCATTTCCTGAAGAAGTACTATAATATTAATTAAAGCCCAAATCAAATGACTCCTATAGATATTTTTTAAGTAACTCTTGGTTTTGTTTGTCTTGTTTATGGCCACACAGTAAGCACAGCAGGCAGGATCTTAGTTTCCTGATCAGGGATGGAACCTGTGCCCCCTGCAATGGAAGAGTAGGGTCCTTAACCACAGGACTGCCAGGTAATTCCCTAAAGTAACTCTTCATAGCAAAATGGAATGGGAGTGAAGGGGAATGTCTTATACAAATCAAGTTAATCTTTCAAATCAAAAGATAGCTACATGATGAATCATTTAAATATATATGAGAATTTAGAATAAAACTGTGTTCATGTTAAAATAAGAGTTGTAAACTTGACAAAGAATAAGTATATATTGGTTTCCCAAATGTAACAAAGACTGTCTTTCAAAATAGGATAACTACCCCAGGCTATTAAGGTAGGATGTCAATGTCATCTTTCCAAAAAAAAAACTATTTGTACAGAAACAGTTTCCATTGAATATAAAACTATGTGAGCAGAATGCACATTATTGGAATGAACATAAGATTTAGAGGGAATAAAGGGCAATGATGTCTGGATTATATATATTTGTTATTTGTTTCAGCAATTTTCTAAAGTTAAGGAATCAGAATGGGGAAGTGGATCATTTCTCTCTCATTTCTCTCCTCACAGCTCCAGGGACATCAATTAGCCACAGTGGTCCTGTGAAAAACAAACTGCCAATTAACACCAGGAGAGTTTCTTCTAAGCTACTGTGGAGCATTGCCCAGGAAGCCCAGCTGGTTTCTGATAAATCTTGTCCTGCATGTATTTGAACACAACTATGAAGAATATAACTATCCTGAGATTTCTTTTTAAAAGGTTTATTTGAATTTTCAAAATAATTAGCTCAATAAATTCATTTATCACATTGAGGGGTTCAATAGTACTGTGATGGCTCATCAATGCATCACACCGTGATGATGAATATTTAAGCCAATATTCAAAATGCTGTGTAAAATCAGTTTATTTTAATCTCTAAAATCCCACTAAGCCACTTTCCAAGTAAAGAGGAAGACTTACTTTGACATTACAATATTATAATTTGTTTCAAAAGATAACAAATTATTTCTCTTTGCTTTTTTTCAGTGAGATATCTTAACAGATGACTTTTTATGAGAGTATCTCACATTATTCAGATTTAACTGTATAAATAAATCCAATATGATACATTTTATTAATCCAATAAACATAAATACAGATAGAGCTTTCAACAATAACATATAATTTTCCTCAATGTGTAGCTATTGTGATTATTTATATTATCAGCCCACTACAATACCTTATATAAGTTCCAAAGAAAGGCAATGCCAAAGAATGCTCCAACTACCACACCATTGCACTCATCTCACATGCTAGTAAAGATATTAAGGTAACAATAATATCACCCTATCCATCTCCTCAGAAAGTTATTGAAGTCATTAAAGGATCAGAAATACAAGTCAGATATATAAGGTCTAGGGCTACAAATATCCAAGGTGATTTTTTCCTCACAATCCCAACTGTCAGGATGTCTTCCATTTTTAGGCACTTTATCTTAGAGTTGTAAACTGAAGGAGGGTGGTAATGTAACCCATTTTCCTATACTTGAATCACATACTTACCTCATTCTGCCATTTTGTTATATAACTTTGCAACATTTCACCTGGGCTGTTACACTGGTCAATAAAATCTGGCTCTAATTTTATAGATCCAATAAATTCATAGAAATTAGTCATTCTTTACAAATGCACTCTAAGGGTGGACACTTTTCAGATTTTAAAATTGTAGCCATGGGAACTCTTCACACCTCTTGTAGCTCTTTCCATTTATACAATATTAAGCTCCTTGTCCTGCTTAAAACTAAAGGAAAGAAAAGGTTCAACTTAAATACAACCTAAAAGCACGTACAAAACATTGTTAGATTAACCAAAGGAAAAGACATGGACTCAGATGCCATGTTGAAAAGCTCTATGGTATGCCATTCACACCAGGGCATGTAATTGTGAGTGTGCCAGGCACTGTTATGGATATTGAAGACACATTACTAACAAAAAAAGACAAGGCTCTTGCTCTTCAGGGGCTTAAATTTAAGTAGGACAAAAAGCCAATAAGTGTGTGATCAAATAGCAAAACCAGATCATTAAGAGTTTCTTTCTTTCTTTTTTTGATGAGTGCCAAAAAGGCAATAAAGCAGAAGAGCATAATAAAGAGTAACAGTAGATGACTATGGAAAGAATCATTTTGAAATGGTAACCAATAAAGCCTAAGGAGGTGACATTTGAGCTGTTGGATGACAAAAATTAGCTCTGTGAAAGCCTAAGGAACAGTTTTGAAGGCAGTAGGTACATAAAAGGTCACCAGAAGTACTACTGGCACTTTTCCAGGGAGGAGAAGACCAGACCAGTATGACGGGAGACAAATGAGTAAGGGAAGGTGTGATGTGAGCTGAGGATGAACAGAGTATGAGCTAGAACATACAGGACGAGGAGGCTTTGGTAGAGCCCTGGTAAGAAGTTTGAATATATTAGAAGATTTTTGAGTTTGCACCAAGGGAGATATATGTTTTGATTTATGTTTTTAAGATTCCTTTGGCTCTGATGTAAAGCCTAAATATTAGGAAAATAAGAAAGCCCAGTGATATTGGTTGCTTAATCTAGAGTTGAGGAAGGGAAGATAAGGGACACGGACAGTCCTGAGATGTTCCTTGGAGGCAAAATTTTCAGAATGGTTTAGATGCTGGGAGATGATGGAAAGTGTTAAGTTAAATGTGATTCCTGGTTTGTGGATTGGCTGGCTAAGTAGATGTTCACGCCACTTGTCAAGATGGAGAAGATTAAGGAAGAGAAAGTGGTGGGAAAGGGGGAGGCAATTTGTAATGCAAAAGAGAGAGACAGTAACAATGGGAACATAGCCTTGACATGAGAGGAGATGGAGGTCAGAATAAAGGAAAGATGGGGCTAGGGAGAGACTAACTGGGTAAAAGAAGAACTTTTTCTTTTTTTTTTTTTTAATCAGAGGAAAAACAAACAAATGGGCAGATGGTAGTTTAAGATTTTGAGGAGGAAAAATAGAGCCATTTAGGTGACTTATTGTTGATAATAATTGAAAGAAGGAATAATACAGTTTATATATTTCTTTTATTACAGTCTATCCTAAAGGAAATCAGTCCTGAATATTCATTGGAAGGACTGATACTAAAGCTCCAATTCTTTGGCCACCTGATGTGAAGAACTGGCTCACTGGAAAAGACCCTGATGCTGGGGAAGATTGAAGGCAGGAGAAGGGGACGCCAGAGGATGAGATGGTTGGATGGCATCACTGATTCAGTAGACATGAGTCTGAGTAAACTCCAGGAGTTGGCAATAGACAGGGAAGCCTGGCATGCTGCAGTCCATGGTGTCTCAAAGAATCAGACATGACTGAGCAACTGAACAACAATGACTAAATTAAAATTACTTCATTTGCTAATAAAGTTCTTTATCAAATTAAAATATAGAATATAGATAAGCCTTAGCACTTATTAGTAATCAGACTTGTTCATTGACCATTTTCTTCTAGGGACCAAAAGTTTTTACTTTCCCTTTCTACTATATTTTGTGATGCATTTACTATAGATAACACACAATGAGAAGATTAATTTGCTCTAGGGTTATGAAGCTTACAGCAAAGAGACAAACAGCAGTTTTATATAATATATAATTATTTACTAGTTTGGGACTACCCATTGGCATATTAGAGAAAGAGGTTGCAAACTAAAATCAATACACATAATAATTGCTTCTCCTGGAAGAAGTCCCAGGAGGCCTTAACTGGGAAGACAAGTGAGGCTGGCAAGCAAAATGTCACAAAGTCCATTGGGAAAAAAATCACATTTCTTTCTCTATATCATGCTAACTGTTTTCAATTACCTTTATTTCCTTTACTTAGATGGTGTTAGGTGAATGGGGGAGAAAAGGGAAAATGCTGATATAGTCATCTGACCATGAAAGCTTACTGTGCCAGGCCAGTAGGAGACCAAAATTCTCCAAAGAATGCCGAGACTGCTCAAATTCCCATGAGTTAATACAATGCATACTTTAAACAAAATTAAATTGAAAAAAAATAGCATCTTACATTTATATGTATTTCTATTTTTCAGTATTTTTAAGCCATATTGATTACTGTAAATATATGGAAAAACAGGTACATTCAAACAATATTCAGGAGGTAAACTCAGAGGAATTGGTTAAAAAGTAGGAGGAGTCAGAGATTATTTTCAGGCTTCCTTGTGTGACCAGATGGTTGGTTCGGTTCAGTTCAGTTCAGTTGCTCAGTCGTGTCCGACTCTTTGAGACCCCATGAATCGCAGCACGCCAGGCCTCCCTGTTCATTAAAATCTCACAGAGTTCACTCAGACTCACACCCATCGAGTCAGTGATGCCATCCAGCCATCTCATCCTCAGTTGTCCCCTTCTCCTCCTGGCCCCAACCCCTCCCAGCATGAGAGTCTTTTCCAGTGAGTCAACTCTTCGCATGAGGTGGCCAAAGTACTGGAGTTTCAGCTTTAGCATCATTCCTTCCAAAGAAATCCCAGGGCTGATCTCCTTCAGAATGGACTGGTTGGATCTCCTTGCAGTCCAAGGGAC
>SJYT01011339.1:270622-314686 GCA_006410635.1 Cephalophus harveyi
ACTTCAGCTTCTTCAGCATTACTGGTTGGGGCATAGACTTGGATAACTGTGATATTAAATGGTTTGCCTTGGAGACGAACAGAGATCATTCTGTCATTTTTGAGATTGCATCCAAGTACTGCATTTCGGACTCTTTTGTTGACCATGATGGCTACTCCATCTCTTCTGAGGGATTCGTGCCTGCAGTAGTAGATGTAACGGTCATCTGAGTTAAATTCACCCATTCCAGTGCATTTGAGTTCGCTGATTTCTAGAATGTCGACGTTCACCCTTGTCATCTCTTGTTTGACCACTTCCAATTTGCCTTGATTCATGGACCTGACATTCCAGATTCCTATGCAGTATTGCTCTTTCCAGCATCGGATCTTGCTTCTATCGCCAGTCACATGCACAACTGGGTATTGTTTTCACTTTGGCTCCATCCCTTCATTCTTTCTGGACTTATTTTTCTACTGATCTCCAGTAGTATATTGGGCACCTAATGACCTGGGGAGTTCCTCTTTTGGTATCCTATCATTTTGCCTGTTCATATTGCTCATGGGGTTCTCAAGGCAAGAATACTGAGTGGCTTGCCATACCCTTCCTCAGTGGACCACGTTCTGTCAGCTCTCTCCACCATGACCCGCCCGTCTTGGGTTGGTAGCACTAATAAATAATGTTGGGAATATAAAATGTACGTAAGGTTTGAAGCAAAATTGATGAGTTTACTTCTGTGTTAACACACTGAGTTTGAGGTACCTGTGCAGAATGATCATTCTTCATGATTTGCCTGAACTGTGCTGATTTATGCCTACTGTCCTGGCTTAGTTAGTAATAGCACCCTGTTAGTAATAGCACCCTCAGAAGTCTCTTGATTTGGGCAATAAATTATATGGTAATTCTTAACCTATAAAATTTACAGGTAAAGATGTCCTTCAGATGGAGGCCTAAGAGTCAAAATAGTATATAAGAGTCAAATCAGAAATCTGGGCTTAGGATGATGTAGAAGCATATAACAAGATTCTGTTATTAAGTGAACAAAGGAAAAATGTCATTTGAGGAATGAAGTAATAAATTCATTTTCATTTTAATTGTACTACATACATCAAAGATATCCTTGGGTAATGAATGGAAATACAGCTTTGAATCCAAATAATCAGTGAGATAAAGACTTAGGGGGCAAATGAAGAGGAATGGATCCACAAATGCATAATTCAAACACTGAAGACCTAGGGATAATTAGTTTCAGGGGTCAGTGTCCAGGGTCGTATGGATCACAAATCAGCAAGAGGAACTAAAGGTGTCCAGCAGTGTGACCTGGCTTCCCTGGTAGCTCAGCTGGTTAAGAATCTGCCTGTAATGCAAGAGATCCCAGTTTGATTCCTGGGTAGGGAAGATCCCCTAGAAAAGGAATAGGCCAACCACTCCAATATTCTTGGGCTTCCCTGGTTGCTCAGACAGTAAAGAATCCGCTTGCAATGTTGGAGTCTTGAGTTTGATCCCTAGGTGGGAAGATCTGCTGGAGGAGAGCATAGCAACCCAGAGCAGCCTGGCAGGCTACAGTCCATGAGGTTGCAAAGAATAGGACATGACTGAGCCACTAAGCACATACACACAGCAGTGTGACCAACCCAGTGCTGGATGGATATCATACCATGGTACAGGTCAGTCGATCAGTCGTGTCCAACTCTTTGTGACCCCATAAATTGCAGCACGCCAGGCTTCCCTGTCCATCAGCAGCTTCTGATGTTCACTCAAATTCATGTCCATCATGTCGGCGATGCCATCCAGACATCTCATCCGCTGTCATCCCCTTCTCCTCCTGCCCCCAATCCCGCCCAGCATCAGGGTCTTTTCCAAAGAGTCAACTCTTCGCATGAGGTGGCCAAAGTATTGGAGTTTCAGCTTTAGCATCAGTCCTACCCAAAGAACACCCAGGACTGATCTCCTCTAGGATGGACTGGTTGGATCTCCTTGCAGTCCAAGGGACTCTCAAGAGTCTTCTCCAACACCACAGTTCAAAAGCATCAATTCTTCGGTGCTCAGCTTTCTTCACAGTCCACCTCTCACATCCATACATGACCACAGGAAAAACCATAGCCTTGACTAGGCAGACCTTTGTTGGCAAAGTAATATCTCTGCTTTTGAAAATGCTACCTACGTTGGTCAGAACTTTCCTTCCAAGGAGTAAGCATCTTTTAATTTCATGGCTGCAGTCACCATCTGCAGTGATTTTGGAGCCCAAAAAAATAAAGTCTGACACTGTTTCCACTGTTTCCCCATCTATTTCCCATGAAGTGATGGGACTGGATGCCATGATCTTCGTTTTCTGAATATTGAGCTTTTAGCCAAATTTTTCACTCTCCACTTTCACGTTCATCAAGAGGCTTTTTAGTTCCTCTTCACTTTCTGCCATAAGGGTGGTGTCATCTGCATATCTGAGGTTATTGATATTTTTCCCAGCAATCTTGATTCCAGCTTTTCCTTCTTCCAGCCCAGTGTTTCTCATGATGTACACTGCATATAAGCTAAATAAGAAGGGTGACAAAATACAGCCTTGACAGACTCCTTTTCCTTTTTGGAACCAATCTGTTGCTCTATGTCCAGTTCTAACTATTGCTTCCTGACCTTCATATAGGTTTCTCAAGAGGCAGGTTCAGGTGGTCTGGTATTCCCATCTCTTTCAGATTTTTTCACAGTTTGGGTTCCACGCAGTCAAAGATTTTGGCATAGTCAATAAAGCAGAAATAGATGTTTTTGTGGAACTCTCTTGCTTTTTCCATGATCCAGCAGATGTTGACAATTTGATCTCCGGTTCCTCTGCCTTTCTAAAACCAGCATGAACATCTGGGAGTTAAAGGTCCACGTATTGCTAAAGCTTGGTTTGGAGAATTTTGAGGATTACTTTACTAGCCCTTGATTTTAGAATAAAAACTGACCTTTTCCATTCCTGTGGCCACTGCTGAAATTTCCCAATTTGCAGGCATATTGAGTGCAGAACTTTCACAGCATCATCTTTCAGGATTTGAAATAGCTCAACTGGAATGCCATCACCTCCACTAGCTTTGTTCATAGTGATGCTTTCTAAGGCCCACTCCACTTCACATTCCAGGATGTCTGGCTCTAGGTGAGTGATCACACCATCCTGATTATCTGGGTCATGAAGATCTTTTTTGTACAGTTCTTCTGTGTATTTTTGCCACCTCTTCTTAATATCTTCTGCTTCTGTTAGGTCCATACCATTTCTGTCCCATATTGAGCCCATCTTTGCATGAAATGGTCCCATGGTATCTCTGATTTTCTTGAAGAGATCTAGTCTTTCCCATTCTGTTCTTTTCCTCTATTTCTTTGCATTGATCGCTGAGGAAGGCTTTCTTGAATCTCTCCTTGCTATTCTTTGGAACTCTGCATTCAGATGCTTATATGTTTCCTTTTGGCTATGACCAGTGCATTTTCTTGGCAAAACTCTATTAGTCTTTGCCCTGCTTCATTCTGCATTCCAAGGCCAAATTTGCCTGTTACTCCAGGTGTTTCTTGACTTCCTACTTTAGCATTCCAGTCCCCTATAATGAAAAGGACATCTTTTTTGGGTGTTAGTTCTAAAAGGTCTTGTAGGTCTTCATAGAACCATTCAACTTCAGCTTCTTCAGCATTACTGGTTGGGGCATAGACTTGGATTCCTGTGATATTGAATGGTTTACCTTGGAAACAAACAGAAATCTCTGTCATTTTTGAGATTGCATCCAAGTACTGCATTTCAGACTCTTTTGTTGACCATGATGGCTACTCCATTTCTTCTGAGGGATTCCTGCCCACAGTAGTAGATATAATGGTCATCTGAGTTAAATTCACCCATTCCAGTCCATTTTAGTTCACTGATCCCTAGAATGTTGACGTTCAGTCTTGCCTTCTCCTGTTTGACCACTTCCAATTTGCCTTGATTCATGGACCTAACATTCTAGGTACCTATGCAATATTGCTCTTTACAGCATCGGACCTTGCTTCTATCACCAGTCACATCTACAACTGGATATTGTTTTTGCTTTGGCTCCATCCCTTCATTTTTTGTTGAGTTATTTCTCCACTGATCTCCTGTAGCATATTGGACACATACCGACCTGGAGCATTCCCCTTTCAGTATCCTATCATTCTGCCTTTTCATACTGTTCATGGCGTTCTCAAGGCAAGAATACTGAAGTGGTTTTCCATTCCCTTCTCCAGTGGACCACATTCTGTCAGACCTCTCCACCATGACCTGCCCATCTTGGGTGGCCCCACACAGTATGCCTTAGTTTCATTTAGTTAGACAAGGCTGTAGTCTGTGTGAATCGATTGACTAATTTTCTGTGATTATGGTTTCAGTGTGTCTGCTCTCTGATGCCTCTCGCAACACCTACTGTCTTACTTGGGTTTCTCTTTTTTGGACGTGGGTGTCTCCTCACAGCCGCCCCTCCTGACCTTGAACGTGGAGTAGCTCCTCTTGGCCCTCCTGTGCCTGCACAACCACTGCTTCTTGGATGTGGGGTTGCTCTTTTCAGTTGCTCCTTTTGGGTTTCCTGCTCAACTTGAAATTAAAGTCTGTACTTACATTTTATGGATTTTTAACAACTATCAATCTCTATGCTAAGCTGTGCTGGACACTAGGATCAAAAATTAAACATAGGGCTTCCCTGGTGGCTCAATGTTGAGGAGTCTGCCTGCCAATGCAGAAGACATGGGTTCAATCCCTGGTCCAGGAGGATCCCACATTCTGTGGAGCAACTAAGCCCATGCAACACAACTGTTGAGCCTGTGTTCTAGAGCCTGGGAGCCACATCTACTGAGCCCACATGCCATAACTCCTGCAGCACAAGACCTCAATCCCATGCTCCACAAGAGAAGCCATCACAGTGAGAAGCCTGTGCACTGCAGCTGGAGAGTAGCCCCTGCTCCCCACAACTAGAGGAAAGCCTGCGCAGCAACAAAGACCCAGCACAGCCAAAATATATAAATAAAATAAATTAAGCATAGTAGTATCCCTACCATCAAGGAGCTCCCAATCTGGACAGTACTGAGTGTAAGGTAAGGATGTCTAACCAGAGCTGTCTTAACAGCCCAAAACTAGTCTGTTCTCAACAAGGCAGGAAATACTTCTTCAGGCCATCAGCCCTCCTTGGGTTTGCTGCTGCTGCTGCTAAGTCACTTCAGTCGTGTCCAACTCTGAGCGACCCCATAGACGGCAGCCCACCAGGCCCCCCTGTCCCTGGGATTCTCCAGGCAAGAACATTGGAGTGGTTTGCCATTTCCTTCTCCAATGCATGAAAGTGAAAAGTGAAAGTGAAGTCTAGGTTCCATCATTTTAGTGCTGAGAGGCCAGTGCAACAAGAAAGAATAATGGATTATAAACCTTAGTTTAAACTATCTAATAAAAATCTATCTGCCATTCTGGGCTAGTGGGCTAAGCATCACCTTGTGCAAGTAAATTAGCACCTCATAGGTCTGCTGGGCTTCCAGTGGAAAAAGGCAATAGAGCCCCTTAAAGACCCAAATAACTAAATCCATGTCAAATTTAATTATATGACTCAAATCATGGATATCTTAGAGTATGACTATTACCTTGAACTCAGGTGTTCATATAGTGAAACAAAGAGGTAATAGGGAAAAGGACCTAGTGTTGATGTCATCATATTCCCCGCCAGATTCTTACAAATCTGAGTTTGTCAATGTATAGAATGTAAAAGATACATATATAACCTCATATAGCTACTTAATTCTCTAAGAAATAAGATTTATTTATACTAACTTGGATCCATCATGCATTCTATGTTCTTATAGAAACTGTTAACTTCATGACACTGCTATTGCAGACTAACTGTAGCTAGAACTTTAGATATCTGGAAAATATGATGGGCACCCATCACTTGCCTTCACAATGACACCATAGATGATTCTCCTGCTCCAGTTAACCCTTGGATAGTGTGAGGTGATCAGTGAAATCTCATTTTATCATAGTAATATGCATTGATAACCCTTTGAAAATCCTAAACTCATTCTCATCAGGTTTTAATAGTGACAGGAAGAAAAGCTAGCATGTCAAAAAGGATGTAAAGTATTGCCTGCCACAGCAAGGCATTCAATAAATATAAATATATGAATTAAACCAGGATGTGTGTCTGCACTAGATGTGTGTGCAAGCAAGATCAAAATTAATAAGTGAAAAGGCTTTTAAAAATTTTTTTCATGTATTTCTAAAATGATCAGTCATATCTTCCAGAAAATTTGCACATGTGATGCTAAAAAAATTCTTTTCACACCTTCGTTCAGTTGTACAACAAATTCTGACATGTGAAATGACTCGTTAAATGTCTACTCTTCATCTAGTCACTTTGGTCTTGCACAGACAAGGATGTGTCCATACTTTCTAAAAGGAAAGAAAAGCCTCTACTTTGTCTCCTGAAGCTGCCTATGGTATGAATCCACTAGCCTGTGCTTAACTAGCACATATTCATCTCTAAACCTTTTCCATCTAATGGTCAGTCTGGACCCACCTGTGGACAGGGAGAGAAGTGCGGCTATAAGGAATAACACTGTTTACATTTTCCATGTCTCAGCATACTTAGCATCACCATTTAATAAATTATAAGTTTAGTTAAGAAGATAAACACCTCACCAGAATGGATCCTTGGTCCATTCAGCTCAGTGACTTTTTCTCTGACAGAAGCACTAAAACATATGCTACATGTATGGAAGACTAATATCTCATTGAATTAGTAGCAAAAGCTTAGTGTTATTTCCCAAAGAGCATGCATCCCATAATAAAGTTTGTTACATAATTATAGTTTTCAAAAATTTATATAAACCCATTTGTAGCCTTTATTTTTAAGTCTATCATGGTGTCCCAGATATTAAATTAGTGTTACGTATAAATGAACTTCTTTTGAACTTTGAGAGTGATCCTTAGTATCAGATCATCATCAAAGATTTGATTAATTTTAATATATACATACATATATTTAAAGAGTATCTTTATCCCTCACATAATTATCCATCTTAACTTTTATTCTTCAAAACTAGGAAGTTTAATCATTAAGTTTTGACTTTGATAGCAACTATTTTTATTCTTCAACTGTGTCTCCCTTGAGTTATTTTGATGCTAATATGAGGTACAACATCTCTATGTATTCCTTAAATATTCCAAGGGAAATGGCATCACAGTTTTATAAAAGTAAAGGATAAGTCAAACTTATGCCACACTTGAACAAACTCTTCAGTTTTCACTCAGGATCTCATTTTGAGATACAAAAATGTAACTTCTTTGAATTTGATTAATTCAACATGACTACTATCCTGACCTCTCTTTCAAGTCTATGGACTTCATTTTAGTGTTAATTCTATTATTAAGTTGGGTGTAAGGGTTTCCATTAAAATGACTTTTTTATGTAAGGTGAAACCTGTTGTTTTCTCAATCTTTCTTGAGGTGGCTGTGGCTATTTTACAGATATCCGATGGCCATCAGAACTATGCCTTACTTAGGGGTACAGAACAGGTGTGGTGTGTCAGCTCTCTTTTCTTCCTATCTTATCACAATGGCAGCAAACTTGAGGATTTTAGGAAGTGTTTACCTATAAACACTGGACAGAATTCAAAAGCTCAGTGTAATATGAAACCAAAAGTCATTATTACTTGAAAATTTATTACTAAATATTTGTAGATCACAAAGATGCTAATTATATCTATTAACACTTTTGACTGCTTTTTGCCATAATTACTCTGTGTTATTTGTCATTTTTATTTTCTTAGAGAAACTGAGAATTACACAAGCTTTCCTGCAGGATGCATATTACTCCATGTCTTCAGAACTCCTTCAAAGTCCTTTATTTCAGTACTAATAAGATTTTTAAACACTAAAGGAACATTTGCTTGATTTTCTCCTCATTGTAGTTAGCTGTGTCTCAAGCAGCCAAAATCGCCCCTTCCCTGTTCTCATCCACATAGTACAGAGAGTTCAAGAAATAAACCTTTTCTAAGCAGCAAACTACTCTCTGTGTTCTGGAGACAGACAAGGAAGGCAGGGTAAGCCTCCTATTTCATATCCCCTTCTAGTCATAAAACATGCAGCTTGTCTCTGAATTCTGCCAGATGACAAAGGAGTGGAAAGAAAGGAGCAGGCACACAGGTAATAGAAACTCTGTGAATCTATATGAACTTGAAAATATATTTTGTTGTGGGAGATTGACACTGAAAATCTGTTTTAAAAGCAATGTAACAGTCTGTGATGGCGCTAGGTTGTAAAGCTGGAAGGCTAGAAGAATCTGGTAATAGGATCAACAGGGCGATGAAACTTTCTTTAGAGCACTGCACAATTGTACCCTCACTTGGCAGAGTGGAACAACCAACAGAAGAACAGGACAGAAAAGAAAAAAGATTTTAGAAAAAGATTTAACTTCAGAATAGGAAATAATTTATCTGTGGAAGATACTCTAATATATACCAATAGATGGATACAACAGTCCTCCTATAAATCAGCCTCCACTCACATGTTTAACAAAACCTTGATGCTTTTTCTTTTATTTTCTTTTTGTAACAGGCACTCTTCTAGGTTCTGAGGGTAAAAAAAAGGAACATGGCCCTTATAGGGGTTTCCATACAAAAGGGGTGGAGAAGGCAATGGCACCCCACTCCAGTACTCTTCCCTGGAAAATCCCATGGATGGAGGAGCCTGGTGGGCTGCAGTCCATGGGGTCGCTAAGAGTCGGACACGACTGAGTGACTTCCCTTTCACTTTTCACTTTCATGCATTGGAGAAGGAAATGGCAAGCCACTCCAGTGTTCTTGCCTGGAGAATCCAAGGGATGGGGGAGCCTGGCGGGTGGCACAGAGTCGGACACGACTGAAGCGACTTAGCAGCAGCAGCAGCATATACAAGGGCACACAACAAATTTAAAGACCAATTTGAAGTAAAAAATGTAAGTATTGGGAGTAATCCACAAAACAAATGAGACTTGTTGGGACCTGGGACCCTTTTTGCAGTGCTGCACTGCTTGTACCTGGACACACCTCTCCTCCAGCAACAAAATACAAAGAAACTGTATGACACTAAAACTAACTGCATGCATGCTCTGCTGGGGCAAATTCTGGACCCAGAAGATACAAAGAGATCAAAAAACCCAACTGCCACTTTTGAAGAGCCTGGAGCAAGAATAGGGTACTGTAAATGGCCCCTTTTTACAGGGCAGGAATCCCTCAGAAGAAATGGAGTAACCATCATGGTCAACAAAAGAGTCCAAAATGGAGTACTTGGATGCAATCTCAAAAATGACAGAATGATCTCTGTTCGTTTCCAAGGCAAACCATTCAATATCACAGGAATCCAAGTCTATGCCCCAACCAGTAATGCTGAAGAAGCTGAAGTTGAACGGTTTTATGAAGACCTACAAGACCTTTTAGGACTAACACCCAAAAAAGATATCCTTTTCATTATAGGGGACTGGAATGCTAAGGGAGGAAGTCAAGAAACACCTGGAGTAACAGGCATATTTGGCCTTGGAATGCAGAATGAAGCAGGGCAAAGGCTAATAGAGTTTGGCCAAGAAAATGCACTGGTCATAGCAAACACCCTCTTCCAACAACACAAGAGAAGACTCTACACATGGACATCACCAGATGGTCAACACCGAAATCAGATTGATTAAATTCTCTGCAGCCAAAGATGGAGAAGCTCTATACAGTCAACAAAAACAAGACCAGGAGCTGACTGTGGCTCAGATCATGAACTCGTATTACCAAATTCAGACTCAAATTGAAGAAAGTAGGGAAAACCACTAGACCATTCAGGTATGACTTAAATCAAATCCCTTATGATTATACAGTGGAAGTGAGAAATAGATTTAAGGGCCTAGATCTGATAGAGTGCCTGATGAACTATGGAATGAGGCTCGTGACATTGTACAGGAGACAGGGATCAAGACCATTCCCATGGAAAAACTGTTTCAAATCCTGAAAGATGATGCTGTGAAAGTGCTGCACTCAATCTGCCAGCAAATTTGGAAAACTCAGCAGTGGCCACAGGACTGGAAAAGGTCAGTTTTCATTCCAATTCCAAAGAAAGGCAATGCCAAAGAATGCTCAAATTACTGTACAGTTGCACTCATCTCACATGCTAGTAAAGTAATGCTCAAAATCCTCCAAGCCAGGCTTCAGCAATACGTGAACCGGAACTCCCTGATGTTCAAGCTGGTTTTAGAAAAGGCAGAGGAACCAGAGATCAAATTGCCAACATCTGCTGGATCATCGAAAAAGCAAGAGTTCCAGAAAAACATCTACTTCTGCTTTATTGACTATGCCAAAGCCTTTGGCTGTGTGGATCACAATAAACTGTGGAAAATTCTGAAAGAGATGGGAATACCAGACCACCTAACCTGCCTCTTGAGAAATCTGTATGCAGGTCAGGAAGCAACAGTTAAAACTGGACATAGAACAACAGATTGGTTCCAAATAGGAAAAGGAGGACGTCAAGGCTGTATACTGTCACTCTGCTTATTTAACTTCTATGCAGAGTACATCATGAGAAACGCTGGACTGGAAGAAACACCAGCTGCAATCAAGATTGCCAGAAGAAATATCAATAACCTCAGATATGCTGGAGCCTGGAGGCTCCACCCTTATGGCAGAAAGTGAAGAGGAACTCAAAAGCTTCTTGATGAAAGTGAAAGAGGAGAGCAGAAAAATAGGCTTCAAGCTCAACATTCAGAAATGAAGATTATGGCATCCAGTCCCTTCACTTCATGAGAAATAGATGGGTAACAGTGGAAACAGTGTCAGACTTTATTTTTGGGGGCTCCAAAACCAGTGCAGATGGTGACTGCAGCCATGAAATTAGAAGACACTTACTCCTTGGAAGAAAAGTTATGACCAACCTAGATAGTGTATTCAAAATCAGAGACGTTACTTTGCTGACTAAGGTCCATCTAGTCAAGGCTATGGTTTTTCCTGTGGTCATGTATGGATGTGAGAGTTGGACTGTGAAGAAGGCTGAGCGCCAAAGAATTGATGCTTTTGAACTGTGGTGTTGGAGAAGACTCTTGAGAGTCCCTTGGACTGCAAGGAGGTCCAACCAGTCCATTGTGAAGATCAGCCCTGGGATTTCTTTGGAAGGAATGATGCTGAGGCTGAAATTCCAGTACTTTGGCCACCTCATGAGAAGAGTGGACTCATTGGAAAAGACTCTGTTGCTGGGAGGGATTGGGGGCAGGAGGAGAAGGGGACGACAGAGGATGAGATGGCTGGATGGCATCACAGCCTCGATGGACGTGAGTCTGAGTGAACTCTGGGAGTTGGTGATGGACAGGGAGGCCTGGCGTGCTGCGATTCATGGGGTCGCAAAGAGTCAGACACGACTGAGCTGAACTGAACTGAACTGAACTGGCCCCTGCACACACCACCACCTAAGGGGTAGGTAAATACCTAAGCCACTCCTCCAGCCCAATGCCTGGACACACCCCTTCCCTCACTTCAAGCTGTCCTCCCTCCTCAGGGAGCAAGTGAGCAAGACAACCTGCTCATTCTTACCCGCCCTGCTAGAACAGGGGCCCCATTAAAGCCTTCACTGAATTTCTTGACTGGTCTCTAACCAAGAACCCTGTTTGGTAACACAAAGACAGAGTACCTGGGAGCTCTGTGGCCTTTGAGAATACACCTTTTATGAAGCAGAAAGAAAAAGGGGACAATCTGATTAGTTGCTGTTTAAAGAGTGTATTTATCTTCCTTAATTCTAGTCACAGATGATTTGACATGTGCATCACTGAAGTCCATTTCCAAATGGCTTTGAAGAGCAGTGAAATCTACTTGGAACTTGACCAGAGCCATTTTGACTTTTCTGTCTGCACCAGCAGAGAAAGATTGGTGTATAAACTATTGCACCTATGACAGACAGGATCCTAGAATATTCCATAGTATCATTTTTTTCAAAGACAAAGTGAAGTACCACTTTCTCAGTGCAGACACTCTAGAGATGAGTTTTATGTCAGCCTCTGTGAAAGTTTCCCATATGACCCAAAGTATGGCCTGGATTTGAAAAAGGCAATTTGCCTTATATATTGTTATTATAGAACTATTATTTAAAAAAAGAAAAACTATTTTCAATGTGAATTAGCCTATTTTAGGCAATGAGTGCATGAAATAAATAAAAAATAATACAAGTGAAATTGAAGTAGGGATCTTTGGATAAAGAAAAGTACTCAAGATAATAATTATAACTGTTCTTATTTCTTACTTTAATAAGAAAATAACCCCAGGAATCAAAAAATGTTTGCATCCTAATATTTATTATCTTGCTTATGCCAACTCATAGCTTGGTAAGATTTCCTATTCCTATTGACTCCACTGGTTCTAAAAGGAAATAGAAATTCCACAGGACTTCCAGACAGGAAAGTAGGTAATGCCAACAGGATTACAGCTCTTTGCTTATACTGGTATCCATGATAAAATGTGTAAGATTTGAAGAGAGAAGCTTAAGATATATTAAATTGGGAATCATTACTGGGCCAACAGTGTTCCACTAGCCAGGATCTATTCTATCAAGTGGAAAAATACAAAACAGAAATGCCACAAATACAGCTGTTATGCTTGTTAATATTAATGTGATGTGATGAGACATATAAACTACCAAAGTTTCTCAACAGTCAGCAGTGGAGGGAGTAGATGCTGATAAAATTATCATCTATATTTCAACATTATTTTAGTGAAAATAGGTTAAAGCGTCTGCTTCCAATACGGGAGACCTGGGTTCGATCCCTGGGTCGGGAAGTTCCCCTGGAGAAGGAAATGGCAATCCACTCCAGTATTCTTGCCTGGAGAATCCCATGGACAGAGAAGCCTAGTAGGTTACAGTCCATGGGGTCACAAAGAGTCGGACACGACTGAGTGACTTCACCTCACCTCAAAATAATATGTTTTCCCAGAATGCATTTAATTACAGTTCTTAATTCATCAGTAAGGAATTTCAAATACAATGCATTTTGAAATAAGGCTATAAAAAGACAATATGATTCACTCAAATGAAAGAAGAGATATTTTAAGTAGATTTTGTAATGCAGTGGTATAGTCAATATCTGTTTTTATTTTTATTTTTTTATTTCTCAGAGGAAATAAAGCTTGAACTAGAATTGAGAGGTAGAAAAATTTTTAGTCCATTGATCTTCAAGCATGTTTTTAATGTGCAAAAGACTTTATTTCAAACCAATCTAAAAAAGAAATCCAGCAAAATAAAGCTGTTCTTGCTTATGTGTAACCTTGCATGAGATGGTACTGTCTTTGTTCTGTCTTTGCTCTCTCCCTATCCCTCAGATTCCATCTTTATTTACTTTACTAATTCCTCTTCCCACTTTCAAGTGGAAACATATTTGAACTTATTTCCCCAAGTGTAGGACTTGACTTCTGTTCTTTCTTTCAACTCAATTTCTCAAAAGAATAGATTTACTTCCTGCCTCCACCCCTACCCCAGCCCCAACTCTTAACCAGATCCTCTAGCCAGAGAGCCTTGGAAATGTCAAGAAGCCTTTCCAACACTTTATTGTCTCTGTATCTAACTCTTTCATCCACAGACACCATGACTAGGGGTTTCTAGGAGTAGAATTTGAATCACAGGAGACACAGAAACAGCCGATTACTTATTTGAGAACTTTGTCAAAGAAAAGAAGAGAAACCAAATATTTCCTAAACAGCAAAGGAAGAATGGAATTTATAACAGGCTAACTCTGTAAAATAGAATGTTAATACCCTCAACATTATACAATTCTCAGTATACTTGATCCCTGTGGTTTTATTTTGACTGCTCCTTGTTTTTCTCCCCAAATAATGGGAATCAACTTGGGTTTTACCTGTCCATGGCCTCTATATGGGCCCACTCTGCTGAGCTGGAATAACACTAAATATACATAGACATGGCATTCTTAAAAGTTCAGGTCAAGTATGTACCGTTAATATGTTATATTGAAAACATGTCTATGCACCATAGGAAACATGTCATGTGCACCATTGATTTCATTATCACATGTGGAAAGTGACACTGCTGGTCTTATAGGTACTTATTTACAGCTTGTCTTCATCATTGATGAGGCATGTCTTATTTCAAACAACTAGCTTTGCTCCTTTCTGTATAGATTTCCTTCATCAACAGTAACAGGAATAATTCTCTAATTTACAAATGTTTATAGTTACAAGCCGAAGAAGATAATGGCATCCAACTCCAGTACTCTTGCCTGGAGAATCCCATGGATGGAGGAGCCGGGTAGGCTGCACTCCATGGGGTCGTGGGGAGTCAGGCAAGACTGAGTGACTTCACTTTCATGCATTGGAGAAGGCAATGGGAACCCACTCTAGTACTCTTGTCTGGAGAATCCCAGGGACAGCGGAGCCTGGTGGGCTGCCATCCATGGGGTCACACAGAGTCGAACACAACTGAAGCGACTTAGCAGCAGCATACTTACAAGCACTTTTTATCACAAATTATTTTACTTGATCTACCAACAGACTGGTCAACTATACATTAAATAAGGAAACTGAGAATGAGTTAATAAATGATGAAAGTAAGTCTAAACTTACATCTATCATCTATTATCCCTTTACTCTGCTCTTGACAACTACATTCTGCTGAGTCACATGGAACACAGCTATGTGTGATATTCTACTCAAGAGAGTGGAAGCATAAAAGCACCATTGAGACACCATAAAATATGCAAAATATAATAAAAATGTAAAATAAATACAAGTGAAAGTCTGATATTTCTGAGGCTCCTTTAACAAACACAAATGAAACCTGGTGGTTTAGATGGTAAAGAATCTGCCTGCAGTGCAGGAGACCTGGGTTTGATCCCTGGGTAGGGAAGATCCCCTGGAGAAGGGAATAGCAACTCACTCAAGTATTCTTGCCTGGAAAATTCCATGGACAGAGGAGCCTGGTGGGCTATAGTCCATGGTGTCGCCAAGAATCAGACACAAGTAAGTGACTTACACTTAACATAATGAAATCAGACCCCTTGACACTGGCATTTTCTTGAAGCCAACATAAGTCCACATGGGGGGCAACTTTTTTCATAATTATTTTTCTTTGATTATTAACAATGACACCAATTTTCAAGGAATAAAAATATAAGGAACACCATTAAAATTTGCACAAAACCTGATAGCTTCTTGGTACCTTCAAGATTTTTTCATGTTCAACTTTCTTGATTAAAATAGAAATGTTAAAAACTGCACATTTCAAGTCACTACACATGGTTATTTTAAGCCTACAAATAAATTTTAAAGGAGTTATTAATCCTGTTGATGATAACCTTGTTCACCAGGCTGAGGCATTGTTTATCAGGTTTATCCATTGCACAGGTACTCTTTTCTCCATTCCATATTGTACTCTTTGAAAACAAGAAACTATGCACAGCCTAGTGCAACAGGAAGCAACAGGAAGCAATAGTTAGAACTGGACCTGGAACAACAGACTGGTTCCAAATAGGAAAAGGAGTACGTCAAGGCTGTATATTGTCACCCTGCTTATTTAACTTCTATGCAGGGTACATCATGAGAAACGCTGGACTGGAAGAAACACAAGCTGGAATCAAGACTGCGGGGAGAAATATCAATAACCTCAGATATGCAGATGACACCACCCTTATGGCAGAAAGTGAAGAGGAGCTAAAAAGCCTCTTGATGAAAGTGAAAGAGAGTGAAAATGTTGGCTTAAAGCTCAACATTCAGAAAACGAAGATCATGGCATCTGGTCCCTTCACTTCATGGGAAATAGGTGGGGAAACAGTGGAAACAGTGTCAGACTTTATTTTTTTGGGCTCCAAAATCACTGCAGATGGTGATTGCAGCCTTGAAATTAGAAGACGCTTACTCTTTGGAAGAAAAGTTATGTCCATCCAATGTCCCTTTTAGCACACCCTATTCAGTGCGTGTGGAGAAGGCAATGGCACCCCACTCCAGTACCCTTGCCTGGAAAATCCCATGGACGGAGGAGCCTGGTAGGCTGCAGTCCATGGGGTCGCTAAGAGTCAGACACGACTGAGCGACTTCACTTTCACTTTCATGCATTGGAGAAGGAAACGGCAACCCACTCCAGTGTTCTTGCCTGGAGAATCCAAGGGGCAGGGGAGACTGGTGGGAGGCCGTCTATGGAGTCGCACAGAGTCGGACACGACTGAAGCGACTTAGCAGCAGCAGCAGCATTCAGTGCGTGTGTGTGTGTGTTGTTTTTTTATTATTTAAACTGTCTTACTTTCTGGCACTACAAGATGTCCCAGGCTCATCTTGAGTATATTCTACTCCATTCCTAGAATCAGCTGTTTTTCAAAGGAGTAGAATGAGTTTTAAGACAGGAATATATAGATTCAAATCCTGGCTCCATACTTACTCACCTATGATCTTGGGCAACTTATTTAGCATCTCTGAGACTCAGCTTTCCTCACTTGTAAAATGAGAACAGTACTAGCCTCAAAGGTTAATACTAGTACTGAGTCTGGTATACTAGTGCAAAGACCCAGTGACAACTAGGTTTGAACAAGAAAGCAAATGTAAAAGCCTAGTTTCTAGCTCTTTAAATACTTAATAAACATTAATTCTTTCTCATTCCTCTGATCTCAGTGAGCAGAGCAACCTACTTCTCCACTAGAAGTCTCCCTGAATCATTGCCCATTTTCTATCAACTGAGGCAGCCTTCAAAATCACTAGCCTGGAACAGTCACTCTAGTTATTAGCAATCCAGGGATGTGTCTCTCTGTGCATAAACTAAAACTTGCACACACGTGCACACAGACACACACACAGGCACACATATAGATGTTATATTACTTCACATAAGTAAGATATTTCCAAGCTAACATCTGTCCTTGGTATAAGATATATTTTATATTAAGTGCTCAAAGCAGAAATTTTGAGATACTAATATTTCAGATGATTAATTTAGAGAAAAAGGAAAAATATTTGTCAAAATGAATAGTTACCATAACAACTATATGCAAATGTTTTGTTTTGTGGGGTTTTTTTTATGCTTGCTTTAGCAATCATTTCATCATCATTTTAAAATTTCAGTTTCCATGACAACCAAATGCAGTTAGCATTACCTCTAAATATACTCCCCAGGTATTTTTTTCTTCAATGAATCAAGGGCTTTTATTTTATACTAAGGAGATCAAGGCTATCTAGAGAAACTTAATGCAAAATCTATCAAAAACAATCATTTAAAATAAAAAGATGGTTAATATCAAATAGAGTAACATTGTGGATATGATCTATTTTTATCTCTTAAACATGTTTATCAAGAAGTTTTAAGGAAATATACTAGAAATGAGCAAAGCAAATTTGGCTAAATTTCTAGCACAGGTTATGCTCAAAGAAAGAAGTATTTAGTTCTGAGTCAGACCTCATGTTGATATTAGCTTGTATTTTTATAGCACAGCTAATCTTTCACTCAGAGATGTGAAATACACAATTCTGGTCCCAGTGAACTTCACTTATCTGCAAAGACTTACAAGGAATTGACCATATTTTTGTTGAAGCTGAAGTTGTAATTTCATTTTTCCACTCTATTAGTACTGTTTCAACTTCTCTTTCTCTTTTTTCACTTATTGCCCCTTAATTCTCTCCTTTCATTCTCCTATTTTTTCCTCTTTCTTTTCCTTCACTTTTTCCCTTTCTTTCCTTTCTTCTCCACCCACTACTTACTGTGCTATATGTTGGTAGCAATAAACAGTGGCAGCAGTAGTAAAACAGGGCAGGAATATGCTTAATAAACATTTTCTTGGGGTCAAAATACTACTTGGGAAAAAATTCTAATCAAAATTTCACAGACATCAGGACACAAATACTTTATAGAATGAATACTCTAAGGAGGGGATTCAATATTTGCTTAACTTTCAGAATCATTTGAGAGTTCATTATCATGAAAAGCTGACTGTATAATGTACTAAAGTGAAAGAAAGTGAAGTCACTCAGTTGCGTCCGACTCTTTGAGACCCCATGGACTGCAGTCTACCAGGCTCCTCAGTCCATGGAATTCTCCAGGCAAGAGTACTGGAGTGGGTTGCCATTTCCTTCTCCAGGGGATCTTCCTGACCCAGGGATCGAACCTGGGTGTCCCGCATTGCAGGCAGATGCTTTACCATCTGAACCACCAAGAAAGCCAGTGTAATGTACTAGTGAGTATCAGAAAAGCATATGACTCTGGTTCAGCAATTGCAAGAGATAGACAATTATTGTTCTGTATGTATTTTTGTTCAGATGTGTTCTCAACAGATAAGCAAAAAAGGTATACATAAAAATAAACCTATGTGTGTGTGTTAGTCACTTAGTCATGTCTGACTCTTTGTGACCCCATGGACTCTAGACCACCAGGTTTCTCTGTCCATGGGATTTTCCAGGCAAGGATACTTGAGTGGGTTGTCATTCTTTTCTCCAATTCTTGCATACTCAGAACCTTAAAAGACTCTACAGCTGCTAACTTACCTGGGATCTCTAAATGGTAATCAACATAATGATACCATATGATGCTACTATTTTTCTGAGCTTTTTACAAACTCAAACTCTATAAAATCAAGCACAACATTAGGAAGCAAAAGCAATCATGGTCCCATAGTTCAATTATTTTTATGGTTGTCAGCTTTACCTTTTCAGAAAGGCCCTTGATTAGTAATTTCTAATTATATTTTCCTTTCAGTATTCCTCAGAAAAATATTTTATATGGAACAGGTCTTATCCACTCACTTTGTTTTTACTTTGAAGAATGGGGGCTGGAAAATATATAATTATCAAAAGATACAGAAACTTGGGAAATTGCAGATAATGTATCAAACTTAAAAGTTTATATGTTAAAGTTAGGATATTATATCAGCTGTAACACAGACTCAAAACAGTGATTTGAATAAGATAGAAGTGTTTTATGCTCTCACATAGCAAGTTTCTGTAACAGCTATGCTACATTTTGGTTACTTACAGGCCTGGTGCTTTGCCTTCCTGGGATGTCATCTGGGTTCAGGATGTTATATAATTATGTTCATGTTCCAAGCAACAGATGAAGGAAGGGTGTGAGAAAAACGTGATCCTCCCTTTTAGGATATGAGCCAGAAGTTCCACATCTCACTTCTGTTAACGCTCTTTTCTTCAGAACTTTGTCTAGTTGGTCATGGAACAGCTAAAATAGATGGCTATTTCTAGGCGATAATTGGGAGACAATTGTCAATCTCTGTTAATTTCCATTTTCACTAAGAAATTGTGTGTGCATGTATGTATTTCTAATTTCCCCAAATTCAAAGGAGATGTAGAGGAAATCAAGATAATTATTTAATCTTATACAAATGTGGGCCTATAAATTAGATAAAATTGTCCAGGAAAACATGCCATAGGAAAATATCAAGGTTTAACCACAGATCTAATTTATGTACATTGAAATATGGAGAAAGAACTCCAAGCACTTTAACTTTTAGGAAAAATCCATCACAATTAAGAAAGCTTGATTTAGTACCTGAAATAGTATAGAAAGATCCATCTTTGTAATGGATCATGGAAAAATTGGTGTCTATTCAGAGAAGCCAAGTAGGAATTATAGAAGTATAGATTACTTTCAATATGAAAATCAGCTTTAGGCTTCAGAAATAGTTTCCAGACAGTGATTTCATTTCAACAATATCTACTTGGCATATTTTTAGTTTGTGCATGAAAATGTGATATCAACTTCCTAAAGAAAAATCTAATTTTCCAAAAGGGATATGGTTTATGAATATATAACTCATACTCTCAACTTAAAAATGCTTAGAGTGGTTTACCATAGCTGCTACAAACAGTCTAAGATATAGTTCAATATGGTAACTCATACAGGGTTGAAGATTGGGTTATCTAGGGGCAGAACTTGTGTCAAAGATTCAGGTACACAAGACTTAGAGCAGAAGCACAGTTCAGGAACAGCCTTCAAAGAAAGAAGGAAAGCAGGAGCAAGGATACGGTTTCAGGTAAAATCTAGCTTTGACCTGATTCATGAGGGTTTCTCGATTTTCACCATTCTTACTCAGTAGGTCACAGAATCAGTATGAAGGTTTTATCGGTGCTAAGTGCATTTCAATTGCATATTGGGCAAAAGGGAAACGACCTTTGGATGTGTCCACACACCCAGTAAACCTACAGTAAGAAGGTTTGGTCATAAGTCAATTATCTAACTTATCTGTGCCTGAAAATCATAAATCTCTAGTTATATTTTTAATACAATTTTGCACTTTAAATTATTGGACTTAAAAGATTATCATACTAGTAGATGAAATTATCTTAAAATGTGTAAGTAGATGAAAAGTATCTATTATATAATAATATTAAAATTAATTTTAGTATTCTTACTTTATAATAATTAGTTCTTAATTTTAAGTATCCTGAAATTGAAATATGTGTATCCACTTGGGAGAAAATTATCTACGTTCACTGAGTTTATATAACATCTTGAACAAGAGACAAACAGTTGTTCACACTCAGAGAAATTTGTTTCTAATATGGACAATGAGGCTGAGCTCTTTTTAATACTTCAAACTTTTAAGTACTTCAAAACAATCTATTCTTGTAGCTCACATAGTCTATTTTTCCATCTCTCACCAGGTTGATCATTTGATGGAACCTTGAATTGAGGGTATTTTAAAAGATTTAAATATTTTCCTGCTTAGCCCTTTGATTTAATGGAATCCTAGATTATGTATTAACATGTTTCTGTCATCTTCTTTTTAAGGACCTTGATTGAGTCTTGGCAGGCTACATTTGTCTGTGTCCCTAATATTATGCTGTACAGTCCTTAGTCTTAGTCATGTCCGATTTTTTGTGACCTCATGGACTGCAGCCTGCCAGGCTCCTCTCTCCTTGATGATTCTCCAGGCAAGAATACAGGAGTGGCTTGCCATGCCCTCCTCCAGGGAATCTTCCCAACTCAGCAATCAAACCCAGGTCTCCTGCATTGCAGTCTGATTCTTTACTGACTGAGCTACTAGGGAAGCCCAAGAATATTGGAGTGGGTAGCCTATCCCTTCTCCAGGGGATCTTCCCTACCCAGGAATTGAACCAGGGTCCCTTGCATTGCAGGCAGATTCTTTACCAGGGAAGCTTTGCCAATATTATGCTCCTCTTTTGTATATTTAAAATGACTTTTTAAACTTCACAGTAGTTTTACTTGATTGTGGATGCAACTTACGAAGTCCTTCTACTAACAAATAATAAACTTCCATTGCACACTCAGAAAGTAATCATTTCTTTATCTGAAAATTCCACTGCTGCAAATTTGTCTAACCATCCATCCATTCACTCATCCACTGAACATATAGCAAAACTATCCCTGGTATGAAAGCCTTTGCAGAGAGGAAATCAATTGACTAATAATTTATTGCCTCCTGTTGTAGAAAAATATGTAAGAAAAAAACCATTTCAAGTTCTCTCATCTATATGATGAGAATAATGAATATCAAACTCTTCGCACAAAGCTGAAGAATATAGTCAACCTTGAATAAATGGTAGTACAGGTAAACCAGAGCACTTAAGATAAAAAAAAAAAAAAAGAGATAAATCTGAATCCTGTTTGGAGGTGTATCCCTGGAAAATGAGCATAAGGATCATCCCATCTCTTTGTGAAAATCATCCGTGAGATTGTTTGTTACTTGCTTGTGAATCACTTCAGTTCAGTTCAGTTCAGTCCTTCAGTCATGTCCGACTGTTTGCGACCCCATGAATCGCAGCACGCCAGGCCTCCCTGACCATCACCAACTCCTGGAGTTCACTCAGATTCACGTCCATTGAGTCAGTGATGCCATCCAGCCATCTCATCCTCGGTCGTCCCCTTCTCCTCCTGCCCCCAATCCCTCCCAGCATCAGAATCTTTTCCAATGAGTCAACTCTTTGCATGAGGTGGCCAAAGTACTGGAGTTTCAGCTTTAGCATCATTCCTTCCAATGAACACCAAGGACTGATCTCCTTCAGAATGGACTGGTTGGATCTCCTTGCAGTCCAAGGGACTCTCAAGAGTCTTCTCCAACACCTCAATTCAAAAGCATCAATTCTTTGGCGCTCAGCCTTCTTCACAGTCCAACTTCACATCCATACATGACCACTGGAAAAACCATAGCCTTGACTACACGGACCTTAGTTGGCAATGTAATGTCTCTGCTTTTGAATATGCTATCTAGGTTGATCATAGCTTTCCTTCTAGGGTGAGTATAAGACATTGTAGATTCAATCTCAGTGGTTTCTTAAATGAGAGTGGAGCTTGGAGCATCTTGATACCTAACTATACTCTGAATACATGTTTCTACAGTTTGTAGAAACAAAAGTATTCATTAACAATTATCTGTTAAGCATTCACTGTTCCTCCATTACTTAGCATTGCTCTGCATGCTGAGGATATGGGAGTGAACACAACAGGCAGACCAAATCCCTGTTTTCATGGAGCTTACATTCTGGTTGCTATGATCTCCAGACAACTAGGGTAGAAGAGGGAGACAAGAGGATTTTTTTTTTAATCCCTGTAAAAAATGGAAAAGACATTTTTTAATGCCTGATATAACTCATTTTTATATGAGAGGTATCAGTAGCTATGTGGCCTTGTGGTGAAATCTGGAGCATTCTGTGTTGTTTTTTGTTTGTTTTATCAACTCCAGTTAATTTTATATATGTCCCACTGAAGCCAATTTATAAGACTTTATGTAAAAAATGGAAAAGACATTTTTTAATGCCTGATATAACTCATTTTTATATGAGAGGTATCAGTAGCTATGTGGCCTTGTGGTGAAATCTGGAGCATTCTGTGTTGTTTTTTGTTTGTTTTATCAACTCCAGTTAATTTTATATATGTCCCACTGAAGCCAATTTATAAGACTTTTTTTGACCCCATTCTCTTATTGCATCATGAAAACCACAGAGCTAATAAATGTGAAAAAAGTAACCATAGTATATATAGTATGAATTATAACTATACTATAATCTGTGTTGAATTGTGGATTACAGTTCTATTTCAATACTTGCTGCACTTTAATGCACCTTGAACTGATTTCTTAGAATTTTATAGTTTCTCTGAGGACTTTTATGTCAATGATTAAAGACATTTGATAAAAGTGACTTGAACTGGAATTTATATAATTATTTAATGCTCTTTGGGATTGATTTTAATGAATTGTTATAGTCTAATGAATTGTATAGTCTTCTCATACAGTTTTACTCCATTGCTTTGATAAACAGATTGCTATACCGTTTACCAGAGTGAGTTTACTTAACTGGCTGATCTCTAGCTATATTGGTGTTTGTATCTCTGTGTATTTCTGGTGAGCTCACATAATTTGTGTATTATGGATATCACATATACTATATTTTCATTTTTAATTTCTGTTATTGATAGTGATTCAGTCTTATTGCCAGTATGTTTTCTTGCATTATTTCATTTTAATATTTTGATGGTAACATTTAAGTTCTACTTTCTTCTTAAATGATTTTAAATTTCAGATTTTAGTCAGTGAAGCTCTACTGCAAGACTTTATTATGAACTCCACATGCAAAGTCTTTCCTGACACATGGAGCTGAGAAATTTTCAAACTTGTAATGTTAACAGAATTATCATAGGTCTGCAATATAAGCAGTTAGTTCAATTTGTGAAGTTCAAATCCTATAAATGAGTCAAATTGATTGAGTCTGAGGAAGAAAATTCATAAATGTTTATGGTAGCATTATTTAAAATTTCTTCAACTGGAAATAACACAAATATCCATAAACAGGTAAATAAATAAACAGATTGTTATATGTGAAGAGAATAAAACATAATCTGGCCGTAAAATGAAATGAACTACTGTTTTCATGGACAGCTTGCAGAAACATTATGCTGAGTGAAAGAAGAAAGAGGAAAGTAGAATATATACTCAATGATCCAACTCATAAAAGATGCAAATTAATCTGTAATGCCACAAAGCAGATGAGTGGGGCAAGGACTGGGAAGAGGGATCGACTGCAAAGGGACAGAAGGGATTGGGGGAGGTGGCAATAAAGATATTTAGCTCTATAATGAAGTGATGATTTCATTGGCATCTACAATCAACATGACTCACCCAATTGTACACTTCAAATGATTAAATTTATACAGGTAAGTTACTCTTCAATAGAATCAATAAGGGAGGGAGCAGTCCTAAAATGGCAGAGGAATAAAAGGGGAGACCACTCTCTGGCCCACAAATTCATTGAAAGATCTTATGTTCAGTTCTGTTCACTTAAGTCACTCAGTCATGTCCAACTCTTCACGACCCCATTACCACAGCACACCAGGCCTCCCTGTTCATCACCAACTCCTGGAGTCTACCCAAACTCACATCCATTGAGTCTGTGATGCCATCTAACCATCTCATCCTCTATTGTCCCCTTCTCCTCCTGCCTTCAATCTTTCCCAACATCAGAGTCTTTTCCAATGAGTTAGCACTTCACATCAGGTGGCCAAAGTATTGGAGTTGGTGTCATCTGCATATCTGAGGTTATTGATATTTCTCCCGGCAATCTTGATTCCAGCTTGTACTTCCTCCAGCCCAGCTACCTTGTGTTTCTCTTACCTTCTCTTACCTGCAATCCAGCAGCGTGCAGCCGCTGCTCCTTACCTTGGATTGTGGTAGCTCCTCTTGGCTGCAGCCCCTGAGCTTGGACATGGGGTAGCTCCTCTCAGCTGCTGTCCTGACCTTGGTCGTTGGGTAGCTACTCTGGGCCTCTCCTGCACCTTCGCACAGCTGCCACTCCACAAAACAACTTCTGAATCCTGGCGGAGGACACCAGGCACCCAGAAAGGCAGCTCACTCTCTTTGAAAGGGGGTAGAACAAAATATAAAAGATAAAAGGAGAAACAAAAGAGTTAGGATCGGAGACCAGTCCTGGGGAGGGAGTTGTGATGGAGGAGAAGTTTTTAAAACAACTTCTGAATCCTGGCGGAGGACACCAGGCACCCAGAAAGGCAGCTCACTCTCTTTGAAAGGGGGTAGAACAAAATATAAAAGATAAAAGGAGAAACAAAAGAGTTAGGATCGGAGACCAGTCCTGGGGAGGGAGTTGTGATGGAGGAGAAGTTTTCAAAAACCAGGGAACCCCCTCACCAGTGGGTCTGTGGGGAAAGGAAAGAAAAATGGAAAGGAAGGAAAAAAAAAAAAAAAAGAACCTACAGATTACACACCTAGCTGTGATTCCCAGCAGAGAGGTAGCCCAGATGCAGGCGTCCTCCAGCAGCGGGGATTGAATAGAGAGGCGTGGGCTGCATGCTTATGATGGAGACCGGGCCTGAATGCCCTGAGGACAATCTGAGGGAGCTAACATGAGATAGCAACCCAAACTGTGGGATAGCCAGAGAGAAAAAAAGAGAGAGAGAGAACTTTCTCACGAAAAGCTCTGAGGCACAGCCTGGCCCACTCACAGAACAAAGGACTGAGAAAACCAGAGAAGAGCTAGCCAGCTACAGATTGGCCCCTTCCCCCACCAGAGGCAGAGAGCCAGGCAAGCAATATCCAGAGTCAAAAGGCAAGGGGCAATCTCGGCCCCAGAGATAGCATCCTCCACCAATCTGCGAGCAGGCTCCCAGTTACTAACAACGTCTTCCTGGGATCCTGGACAGTTGACATCCACCAGGAGGGTCACAGTCAGAGATCAGCTCCCCAGAGGAGACATATGGCATACCTGAGATGGCGTTCTTGCGGCGCACCCAGGAAACCGAGGGACTGGGACTAGGGAGGTGTCAAGATGCACCACACACCTGGGAGAGTGTGCTTGCCAAGCACCTGGTCACCTGAGCTCCTTGGACCTGGAAAGGGCACAAAACACAGGCCCAACTGAGTCTGTGCCTTTGTGGAGTACCCAAGAACCTGAACCTGAGTGGCTTAGACCTGGAAAGTTCATGAAACCCAGGGCCCACTTTAGACTGTTCCCCTGCAGAGCAATCTGGAGCCTGAGCTGTGTAGACTGGGAAAGCACACACACCATGACCAGGGGCAAACCAAGTGTGGGTCAGACACTGTGAGCACTCCCCACACATGTCAGTGATATTTGTTTGCAGTGTTCTTCCCTCCCCACAACACAACTGAACAAGTTAGCCTAAATAAGCAACCATCTTCACCCCCTTGTGTCAGGGCAGAAATTAGACACTGAAGAGACTTGCAAACAGAGAAGCCAAAATAAACAAAGAAGAGGGAACCGCTCTGGAAGTGACAGGTGCAACAGATAAAAACCCTGTAGTTAGTACTGACTACATTGTAAGGGGCCCATAGACCTTGAGAAGAAGTAGAAGCTGGAACAAGGAACTATCTGAAACTGAACTGACCCCACATGGCCCTCAACAGCTCCAGACAAATTTCTAGATGTATTTTACTATTATCTTTTTTAAATTTTTTTCAATTTTTTTTAATTTTTAGGTTCTTTATTACTCCTTTAATTTTCATTTTTTAAAAAAAGACCCTATTTTTAAAGCAAATTTCATATATATAATTTTTGTGATTTTCTTTTGTTTTTTTAGTATTGTATTTTTGAGAGTCTAACATCTGCTCTAGATTCTTAATCTTTGCTTTTTGGTTTTTGTTATCAATTTTGAACCTTTAAGAATCCAATCTTCAGTACCCATTTTTACTTAAGAGTGTGATTACTGGTTTGATTGCTCTCTCTCCCTTTGACTCTCCTTTTTCTCCCCCAGGTCACCTCTATTTCCTCCCTCCCCTTTCTCTTCACTACCCAAATCTGTGAATCTTTTTGGGTGTTCCAGGCAGTGGAGAACACTTAGGGAACTGATTACTGGCTAGATCTGTCTCTCTCCTTTTGACCCACACCCCTCTTTTCCTCCTGGCTACCTCTATCTTCTTCCTCTCTCTTCTCATCTCTGTATAACTCCCTGAACCTCTCTGAGTGTTCTAGACTGTGAAGAGCACATAGGGAATTGATAACTAGTGAGATTGCTCTCTTCCCTTTTGATTCCCCTTCTTCTCTGCTTGGTCACCTCTATATCCCTCCTCCCTCTTGTCTTCTCCATGTAACTCTGTGAACCTCTTTGGGTGTCCCTCACTGTGGAGAATCTTTTCACCATTAATCTAGATGTTTTATCATTGGTGCTTTATGAATGGAGAAGTCTTGAGACTACTGTAAAAATAAGACTGAAAGTCAGAGGCAGGAGCTTAAATCCAAAACTTGAGAACTCCAGAAAGTTCCTGACTCCAGGAAACATTAATTGATAAGAGCTCATCCAAAAGCCTCCATACCTACACTGAAACCAAGCTCCGCCCAAGAGCCAACAAGTTTCAGAGCAAGACATACCAAGCTAATTCTCCAACAACACAGGAGCATAACCCTGAGCATTAAAATACAGGCTGCCAAAAATCACACCAAACCCACAGACACCTCAAAACTCACTACTGGATGCTTCATTGCACTCCAGAGAGAGGAAATCCAGCTCCATCCACCAGAACACTGACACAAGTTTCCTAACCAGGAAACCTTGATAAGCCACTCGTTCAACCCCACCCACAGGGAGGAACCTCCACAATAAAGAGGAACCACAAACTACCAGCATATAGAAAGGTCACCCCAAACACAGCAATCTAAACAATATGAAAAGGCAGAGAAATATTCAGCAGGTAAAGGAACATATTAAATGCCCATCAAACCAAACAAAATAAGAGGAGATAGGGAGTCTACCTGAAAAATAATTCAGAATAATGATAGTAAAGATGATCCAAAATCTTGAAAACAAAATGGAGATACAGATAAATAGTCTGGAGACAAGGATTGAGAGGATGCAAGAAATGTTTAACAAGGACCTAGAAGAAATAAAAAAAGAGTCAATCAATAATGAATAATGCAATAACAGAGATCAAAAACACTCTGGAGGGAACCAACAGTAGAATAACTGAGGCAGAAGATAGGATAAGTGAGGTGGAAGATAAGAATGATGGAATAAATGAAACAGAGAGGAAAAAAGAAAAAAGAATTAAAAGAAATGAGGACAACCTCAGAGACTTCTGGGACAATGTCAAAAGCTGCAACATTCAAATCTTAGGATTTCCAGAAGAAGACAAAAAGAAAGGCCATGAAAAATACTTGAGGAGATAATAGTTGAAAACTTCCCTACAATGGGGTAGGAAATAGCCACTCAAGTCCAAGAAACCCAGAGAGTTCCAAACAGGATAAACCCAAGGCAAAACACCCCAAGGCACATATTAATCAAATTAATGAAGATCAAACACAAAGAACAAATATTAAAAGTAGCAAGGGAAAGACAACAAATAACACACAAGGGGATTCCCATAAGGATAACAGCTGTCTTTCAATAGAAACTCTTCAGGCCAGAAAGGAATAGCAAGACATACTTAAAGTGATGAAAGAGAAAAACCTACAACCCAGATTACTGTACCCAGCAAGGATCTCATTCAAATATGAAGGAGAAATCAAAAGCTTTACAGACAAGCAAAAGATGAGAGAATTCAGCACCACCAAACCAGCTCTCCAACAAATGCTAATGATCTTTTCTAGACAAGAAACACAGAAAAGGTTTATAAACTGGAACCCAGAACAACAAAGTAAATGGCAACAGGACCACACTTATCAATAATCACCTTAAGTGTAAATGGGTTAAATCCCCCAACCAAAAGACAAAGACTGGCTGAATGGATACAGAAATAAGACCCCTATAAATGCTGTCTAAAAGAGACCCACCTAAAAACAAGGGACACATGCAGAATGAAAGTGAAAGGCTGGAAAAAGATATTTCATGCAAATGGAGACCAAAAGAAAGCAGGAGTAGTGATACTTGTATCAGATAAAATAGAGTTTGAAATAAAGGCTGTGAAAAAAGACAAAGAAGGACACTACATATGATCAGGGATCAAACCAAGAAGAAGATATAACATTTATAAATATATATAATCACTCAACATAGGAGCACCAAAATATGTAAGGCCAATGCTAACAAGTATGAAAGGGGAAATTAACAGTAACAAATAATAGTGGGAGACTTAAATACCCCACTCATACTTATGGATAGAACACTAAACAGAAAATTAGCAAGGAAACACAAACTTTAGATGATACCATGGACCAGTTAGCCCTAATTGATATCTATAGGACATTTCACCCCAATACAGTGATTTTCAGTGTATTCTCAAGTGCACACGGAACCTTCTCAGGGTAGATCACATCCTGGTCCATAAATCTAGCCTTGGAAAATAAAAAAAAAAAAGAAAGAAATCATTCCAAGCATCTTTTCTGATCACAATGTGGTAAGATTAGATGTCCACTACAGGAAAAGCAGAGCAAAGGCTAATAGAGTTTTCCCAAGAGAACGCATGGGTCATAGCAAACATCCTCTTTCAACAACACGAGAAGACTCTACACATGGACATCACCAGATGGTCAACACCAAAATCAGATTGATTATATTCTTTGCAGCCAAAGATGGAGAAGCTCTATACAGTCAGCAAAAACAAGACTGGGAGCTGACTGTGGCTCAGATCATGAAACTTTTATTGCCAAAATCAGACGTAAATTGAAGAAAGTGGGGAAAATGACTAGACCACTCAGGTATGACCTAAATGAAATCCCTTATGATTATACAGTGGAAGTGAGAAATAGATTTAAGGGCCTAGATCTGATAGATAGAGTACCTGATGAACTATGGAATGAGGTTCGTGACACATTGTACAGGAGGCAGAGATCAAGACCATCCCCATGGAAAAGAAATGCAAAAAAGCTAAATGGCTATCTGAGGAGGCCTTACAAATAGCTGTGAAAGAAAAGAAGTGAAAAGCAAAGGAGAAAAGGAAAGATATAAGCATCTGAATGCAGAGTTTCAAAGAATAGCAAGGAGAGATAAGAAAGACCTCCTCAGCGATCAGTGCAAAAAAATAGAGGAAAACAACAGAATGGGAAAGACTAGAGATCTCTTCAAGAAAATTAGAGATACCAAGGGAACATTTCATGCAAAGATGGGCTCGATAAAGGACAGAAATGGTACGGACCTAACAGAAGCAGAAGATATTAAGAAGAGGTGGCAAGAATACACAGAAAAGCTGTACAAAAAAGAGCTTCATGACACAGATATCACGATGGTGTGATCACTCACCTAGAGCCAGACATCCTGGAATGTGAAGTCAAGTGGGCCTTACGAAGCATCACTAAGAACAAAGCCAGTGGAGGTGATGGAATTCCAGTTGAGCTATTTCAAATCCTGAAAGATGATGCTGTGAAAGTGCTGAACTCAATATGCCAGTAAATTTGAAAAACTCAGCAGTGGTCACAGGACTGGAAAAGGTCAGTTTTCATTCCAATCCCAAAGAAAGGCAGTGCCAAAGAATGCTCAAACTACCACACAATTTCACTCATCTCAGTTTAGTTCAGTTCAGTGCAGTCACTCAGTCATGTCCGACTCTTTGTGACCCCATGAACTGCAGCATGCCAGGCCTCCCTATCCATCACCAACTCCCGGAGTTCACTCAACTCATGTCCATCGAGTCCATGATGCCATCCAGCCATCTCATCCTCGGTCGTCCCCTTCTCCTCCTGCCCCCAATCCCTCCCAGCATCAGAGTCTTTTCCAGTGAGTCAACTCCTCGCATGAGGTGGCCAAAGTACTGAAGTTTCAGCTTTAGCATCATTCCTTCCAAGGAAATCCCAGGGTTGATCTCCTTTAGAATGGACTGGTTGGATCTCCTTGCAGTCCAAGGGATCTCAAGAGTCTTCTCCAACACCTCAGTTCAAAAGCATCAATTATTTGGTGCCAGCTTTCTTCACAGTTCTACTCTCACACCCATACATGACTACTGGAAAACCATAGCCTTGACTAGACGGCCCTTTGTAGGCAAAGTAATGTCTCTGTTTTTTTAATATGACCAATATCTATGTTGGTCATAACTTTCCTTCAAACAAGTAAGAGTCTTTTAATTTCATGGCTAAAATCACCATCTCCAGTAATTTTGGAGCCCAAAAAATAGTCTGCCACTGTTTCCACTGTTTACCCACCTATTTCCCATGAAGTGATGGGACCAGATGCCATGATCTTAGTTTTCTGAGTGTTGAGCTTTAAGCCAACTTTTTCACTCTCCTCTTTCACTTTCATCAAGAGGCTTTTTACTTCTTCTTCACTTTCTGCCATAAAGTAATGCTCAAAATTCTCCAAGTCAGGCTTCAGGAGTATGTGAGCTGTGAACGTCCAGATGTTCAAGTTTGTTTTTAAAAAGGCAGAGGAACCAGAGATCAAATTGCCAACATCTGCTGGATCATTGAAAAAGTAAGAGTTACAGAAAAACATTTATTTCTGCTTTATTGACTATGCCAAAGCCTTTGACTGTTTGGATCACAAGAAATTGTGGAAAATTGTGAGAGAGATGGGAATACCAGACCACCTGACCTGCCTCTTGAGAAACCTATATGCAGATTAGGAAGCAACAGTTAGAACTGGACATGGAACAACAGACTAGTTCCAAATAGGAAAAAGAGTATGTTAAGGCTGTATATTGTCACCCTGCTTATTTAACTTATATGCAGAGTACATCAGGAGAAACACTGGGCTGGAAGAAGCACAAGCTGGAATAAAGATTACCCTGAGAAATATCAGTAACTCAGATATGCAGATGACAGCACACTTATGGCAAAAATTGAAGAGGACCTAAAAAGCCTCTTGATGAGAGTGAAAGAGGAGAATGAAAAAGCTGGCTTAAAGTTCAACATTCAGAAAACTAAGATCATGGCATGAGTTACCATCACTTCATGGAAAATATATGGGGAAACAATTGAAACAGTGTCAGACTTTATTTTGGGGGGCTCCAAAATTATGAAGATGGTGATTGTAGCCTTGAAATTAACAGATGCTTACTCCTTGGAAGAAAAGTTATGACCAACCTAGATAGCATATTGAAAAGCAGAAATATTACTTTGCCAACAAAGGTTCATCTAGTCAAGGCTATGGTTTTTCCAGTGGTCATGTATGGATGTGAGAGTTGGACTGTGAAGAAAGCTGAGAGCTGAAGAATTGATACTTTTAAATGCGGTGTTGGAGAAGCCTCTTGAGAGTCCCTTGGACTGCAAGGAGATCCAACCAGTCCATCCTAAGGGAGACCAGTCTGGGTGTTCATTGGAAGGACTGATTTTAAAGCTGAAGCTCTAGTACTCTGGCCACCTCATGCGAAGAGGTGACTCATTGGAAAAGACCCTGATGCTTGGAGGGACTGGGTGCAGGAGGAGAAGGGGATAACAGAGGATGAGATGGCTGGATGGCATCATCAACTCGATGAATATGAGTTTGAGTGAACTCTGGGAGTTGCTGATGGACAGGGAGGCCAGGTGTGCTGTAATTCATGAGTTTGCAAATAGTTAGATACGACTGAGGAACTGAACTTACTTACAGGAAAAAAAAACTATTAAAAATACAAACATATGGAGGCTAAACAACATGCTTCTGAATAACCAACAAATCACAGAAGAAATAAAAAAAGAAATAACAATATGCATAGAAAGTAATGAAAATGAAATCACAACAACCCAAAACCCATGGGATTCAGTAAAAGCAGTGCTAAGGGGAAAGTTCATAGCAATACAAGCTTACCTCAAGAAACAAGAGAAAAAGCAAATAAATAACCTCTCTACACCTAAAGCAACTAGAAAAAGAAGCAATGAAGAACGCCAAGGATAGTAGAAGGAAAGAAATAAAAATTAAGGCAGAATTAATGAAAAAGAAATAAGGAGACTATAGCAAAAATCAACAATGCTAAAAGCTAGTTCTTTAAGAAGGTAAATAAAATAGACAAACCATTATCCAGACTCATAAGGGAAAAAGGGAGAAGAATCAAATCCACAAAATTAGAAATAAAAATGGAGAATTCACAACAGACAACACAGAAATATAAAGGATCATAAGAGACTACTATCAGCAACTATATGACAATAAATTGGACAACTTGAAAGAAGTGGACAAATTCTTAGGAAGTATAAGTTTCCAAAACTGAACCAGGAAGAAATAGAAAATCTTAACAAATACATCTAAAGCACAAAAATTGAAACTGTAATCAGAAATCTTCCAACAAGCAAAAGTTCAGGACTAGATAGCTTCACAGCTGAATTCTACCAAAAAGTTAGAGAAGAGCTCATTCTATGAGGCCACCATCACCCTAATACCAAAACCAGGATAGATGCTACAAATAAAGAAAACTACGAGCCAATATCACTGATGAGCATAGATGCAAAAATCCTTAACAAAATTCTAGTAAACAGAATCCAACATATTAACACAATCATACATCATGACCAAGTGGGCTTTATCCCAACAATACAAGGATTCTTCAACATTTGCAAATCAATCAATGTGTTAATCCACATTAACAAATTGAAAGATAAAAACCATATTATCTCAATAGATGCAGAGAAGTTCAGTTCAGTTCAGTCAAGCAATCAGAGAAGAAAAAGAAATGAAAGCAATCCAGATTGGAAAAGAAGTAAAACTCTCACTGTCTGCAGATGACATGATCCTTTACATAGAAAATCACAAAGACTCCACCAGAAAATTACTAGAGCTAATCAATGAATATAGCAAAGTTTCAGGATACAAAACTAACACACAGAAATCCCTTGCATTACTATATACTAACAGTGAGAGAACAGAAAGAGAAATTAAGGAAATAATTCTAGTCACCATTGCAATAAAAAGAATAAAATACTTAGGAATAAATCTACCTAAAGAAACAAAAGACCTATATATAGAAAACTATAAGACACTAATGAAAGAAGTCAAAGATGACACAAATAGATGGAGAAATATACCATGTTCATGGATCAGAATCTATATAATGATCAGAAGAATCAATATAGTGAAAATGAGTATACTACCCAAAGCAACCTATAGATTCAATGCAATCCCTATCAAGTTACCAACAGTATTTTTCAGAGAACTAGAACAAATAATTTCACAATTTGTATGGAAATACAAAAAAACCTCGAATAGCCAAAGCAATCTTGAGAAAGAAGAATGGAACCGGAGGAATCAATCTACCTGACTTCAGACTATACTACAAAGCCACAGTCATCAAGACAGTATGGTACAGGCACAAAGACAGAAAAATAGATCAATGGAACAAAATAGAAAGCCCAGAGATAAATCCACACACTTATGGACACCTTATCTTTGACAGAGGCAAGAATATACAATGGAGAAAAGACAATCTCTTTAACAAGTGGTCCTGGGAAAACTGGTCAACCACTTGTAAAAGGAAGAAAATAGAACACTATCTAACACCATACACAAAAATAAACTCAAAATGGATTAAAGATTTAAATGTAAGACCAGAAACTATTAAACTCCTAGATGAAAACATAGGCAAAACACTCTCTGACATAAATCACAGCAGGATCCTCTATGACCCATCTCCCAGAATACTGGAAATAAAAGCAAAAATAAACAAATGGGACCTAATTAAACTTAAAAGCTTTTGCACAATGAAGGAAACTATGAGCAAGGTGAAAAGATAGCCTTCAGAATGAGAGAAAATAATAGCAAGTGAAGCAACTGACAAAGAATTAATCTCAAAAATATACAAGCAGCTCCTGAAGCTCAATTCCAGAGAAATAAATGACACAACCAAAAAATGGGCCAAAGAACTAAACAGTTCTCCAAAGACATACAGATGGCTAAAAAGCACATGAAAAGATGCTCAACATCACTCATTATCATAGAAATGCAAATCAAAACCACAATGAGGTACCATCTCATGCTGGTCAGAATGGCTGCTATCAAAAAGTCTACAAAAAATAAATGCTGGACAGGATACAGAGAAAAGGGAAACCTCTTACACTGTTGGTGGGAATGCAAACTAGTACAGCCACTATGGAGAACAGTGTGGCGACTCCTTAAAAAACTGGAAGTAGAACTGCCTTATGACCCAACATTTCCACTGCAGCACACACACCAAGGAAACCAGAATTGAAAGAGACATGTGTACCCCAGTGTTCATCACAGCACTGTTTACAATAGCCAGGACATGGAAGCAACCTAGATGTCCATCAGCAGATGAATGGATAAGAAAGCTGTGGTACATATACACAATGGAATATTACTCAGCTATTAAAAAAAATGTTTGAATCAGTTCTAATGAGGTGGATGAAGCTGGAGCCTATTCTACAGAGTGATGTAAGTCAGAAAGAAAAACAGCAATGCAGTATATTAATGCATATATATGAAATTTAGAAAGATGGTAATGATGACCCTATATTTGAGTTAGCGAAAGAGACACAGATATAAAGAACAGACTTTTGGACTCTCTGGGAATAGGCAAGAGTGGGATGATTTGAGAGAATGGCATTGAAACATGTATGTTATCATATGTGAAATAGATTGCCAGTCCAGGTTCAATGCATGAGACTGGGTGCTCAGGGCTGGTGCACTGGGATGACACTGAGGGGCGGGATCGGGAGAAAGGTGGAAGGGGGGTTCAGGATGGGAAACACATGTATACCCATGACTGATTCACGTCAATGTATGACAAAAACCATTACAATATTGTAAAGTAATTAGCTTCCAATTAAAATAAATTAATTAAAAATAAAAAAGAATCAATAAGAGAAATGATTTCTTGAGAGAATGAAAGAAAAATCATATATAAAGTGAAGACAATCTAGTATAGCATTAGAATTATCCTCAATATTAAAATTGTAAATTTATTAGTACTTTCAAAATGAGGAATTAAGAGGAATTTAACTCTTTGTTCTAGAAGTCTTATTGAAATGTTTCTCTTCTTTCATGCTATACACACACACATGAGCATGCACACACATGCCCTTTAAATTTCAAATGCATAAGGCACTTCCGTTATCACCTTTACAGTACTAACTCAGGTTCTAAAACTGAGATAAGAAATTATGAGCCAAATGAAAATATATGAAAGTGATGAAGAACAGAAATTTTTATTCCCCTAATCTTTCTATTCTTGAATGATACATGCAGTCTCAAGCTTTGGCTCATAGGAGCCAAAGGTGCTTATGTTGCTAATCATGCTTTTGGAGAGAGCGAACAGTCCTAAATTTCCTACAAGCCCCTTCTCATCAGCCACAGTTTGAAATAATCATTGCAGAATTTGCTTCAGTAACCATATTGGATAGCTCAGGTTGCAGTAACGTTTTTGACTGGCAGCTTCTATTTCTTAGAAAATACAAAACTGAGTTGCATGAAAAAATCAGGAGTTACTGTCAGAGGCCTCCATCTGAACGTGGGTCATGTTAGCAGAGCTCCAGCACAGATTCAGATCATCTCCTGATTGCCACTATAAGGGAAGAAACTGCACTTAGAAAAACTAGTGCACTTCTGATGGAAGGATTGCTCAGGGAGGGCAGAGTCACTAACAATACAGCTAGTACCTTCTTACAGCTGACTTGCACTTATTTCTTGTAACAAACATCCTCCCAATTGAAATAATTAAAAATTTTCTAACTATGGTGGGCTTGAATTGCCAGGATGCTTTCACAAAACTATAAACGGAAAAATTAACTCAGTGTTCCTTCTGCCTGGAGTTATTCCTGCCAGTGTTCATCCCAGATACCTACATGCCTTGCTCTCTCACCTATTTTGCTGCTGCTGCTGCCAAGTCACTTCAGTCGCGTCCGACTCTGTGAGACCACAGAGAGGGCAGGCTCCCCCGTCCCTGGGATTCTCCAGGCAAGAACACTAGAGTGGGTTGCCATTTCCTTCTCCACTGCGTGAAAGCGAAGTCGCTCAGTCGTGTCTGACTCTTAGTGACCCCATGAACTGCAGCCCACCAGACTCCTCTGTCCATGAGATTTTCCAGGCAAGAGCACTGGAGTGGGGCACCATTGCCTTCTCCACTCACCTATTTTCAGTTCAGTTCAGTTCAGTCGCTCAGTCATGTCTAATTCTTTGAGACCCCATGAATACAGCACGCCAGGCCTCCCTGTCCATCACTAACTCCCGGAGTTCACTCAAACTCATGTCCATTGAGTCGGTGATGCCATCCAGCCATCTCATCTTCTGTCATCCCCTTCTCCTCCTGCCCCCAATCCCTCCAAGCATCAGGGTCTTTTCCAATGAGTCAACTCTTCGCATGAGGTGGCCAAAGTACTGGAGTTTCAGCTTCAACATCAGTCTTTCCAGTGAACACCCAGACTGATCTCCTTCAGAATGGATTGGTTGGATCTCCTAGCAGTCCAAGGGACTCTCAAAAGTCTTCTCCAACACCACACTTCAAAAGCATCAATTCTTCAGCTCTCAGCTTTCTTCACAGTCCAACTCTCACATCCATACATGACCACTGGAAAAACCATAGCCTTGACTAGACGGACCTTAATCAGCAAAGTTTTCTCTACTTTTCAATATACTATCTAGGTTGGTCAAAACTTTCCTACCAAGGAATAAGCATTTTTAAATTCATGGCTGCAATCACCATCTGCAGTGATTTTGGAGCTCTCAAAAATAAAGTCTGACACTGTTTCCACTGTTTCCCCATCTATTTACCATGAAGTGATAGGACCTGATGCCATGATCTTAGTTTTTCAATGTTGAGTTTTAAGCCTACTTTTTCACGCTCCTCTTTCACTTTCATCAAGCGGCTTTTTAGTTCCTCTTCACTTTCTGCCATAAGGGTGGTGTCATCTGCATATCTGAGGTGATTGATATTTCTCCCAGCAATCTTGATTCTAGCTTATGCTTCTTCCAGCCCAGCATTTCTTATGATGTACTCTGCATATAAGTTAAATAAGCAGGGTGACAATATACAGCCTTGACATATCCCTTTTCCTATTTGGAACCAGTCTGTTGTTCCATGTCCAGTTCTAACTGTTGCTTCCTGACCTGCATATAGGTTTCTCAAGAGGCAGGTCAGGTGGTCTGGTATTCCTATCTCTTTCAGAATTTTCCACCTTTTATTGTGATTTTAGTTGCTTATAAAACAGCACCTTCTCAGCAAAACATCTTTGACTACTTACTCCAAATTGAACCTTACCAAATCTCATTCTCCTACACATACACACATGCACACACACATCACTAAGTCCCTTTCTTGTTTTGCATTGTATCCTTCATTCCATCAAATGATAAACGTGGCATTTACAGCTCATTTATTTCCCATCTTCCTTCTCCCCCCATTTTCCTCCACATTTTTGTTTTCTTGTTTGTTAACTTACTACTGTATTCTGAGGTCTAGAATAGTTCCTGGAATGTAGTGGGCACCAATTATATATTGGTAAAGAAATGAGTGTCTATAATATAAGATGTGATAGTTCTAATGCACAGATTAGAGCCCAATTAACTGACTGGTAGAAGAAAGCAGGAGGCTTTCCTCACACTTTGATAGGAAAGCTTCCATGAGCCCTCATGAACAGAACATCTAGAATTCTAAGCTCTAGTATTTTTCCAAACAGTTATGATTATTGCTCCATATTTCTTGATATATGTTTGTTATTTTAAAACATCTATGGATAATTATACTTTAGAAATATACATTATATTTATTTCTTAAAGAAGCATAAAGCACACTAAAAGCTCTGAGAAATTCTACAATAATATAAAAAAAATTTTTTAATCAATTAACTACAATCTTTAAATCTACTTTCCCAAATTTATTTGTCAAACAAGAAGTAAATCATAAAAATGAATCAAAGCAAGAAAGGCAAATATTTTGTAGAAACAGTGTGAACTATCAATTTATATGCAAAGTTTGATAACAGATGTATATAGACATAGGGCTAAATCCATGTAATTGCTGGTTAATTCTTTGAAGTTTAGTGTAGTTAAGGAAAGGATTTTGAAACAGAATAATGCAAAACTAATGATGATGTTACATGAAAGTGTAGAAAATAATGAAATTTAACTTATAAACTGTGAATAAATTCTTCAATAAACTTTGGGACAATTGACCCTCCATTTGGAGTGGGGAAATGCTCACTGTGCACACCAAAAATAATTACTGATTAATTATGGGTTAAAATTTAACATAAAAAATCATGACAAGATGAATAAGAAAAAGAATACTTCAAAAATCTGGGGCTAATATCTTTAATGGGGTGGCAAAGAGTTGAAAACAACTGATCACACATGCAGAATGTTTTTTGCAGCAGAATGCCATGGTCAGAAAACTAATCAAAAGAATCAAATTAAGTGCAATGTTTCCATTGTACTTAACTATTTGTACATCGAAAAAGTAAAAAAAAAAAAAAATCAAGTAGAAACAACAATCTTTAAAATAGATGACAAAGAATTATGCCTTTTACTAAGACAGAATTTTTGTAATATAATGAGTCAATACAAACACCCTCAAATCCATGTTTTTTTAATAAAGAAAGAATACTCAAGTAATGCCTTAAACCTTTGAAAAGAGACTTGAATTCTTTTAATTAGCATCTATCAATTTGTCAAAATTAATGAGATTTGTATTTCTTAGAATCAGCAAGTGTTTGGGGAAATAGGTAGTCTCAAATGTATCATTGACAGGAGTGTTCTTCTTTCTCAATAAATATCCAAATTAAAACTATTTTCATCTTAACAACTCTACTTCTAGAAATTGATGCAAATGAAGAAATTAAAAGTATGGAAAAGAACATGTTTACATTCAATGGAGCATTTTTTTTTAATTCAGTTATCAACTTTATTGTTGTTTCGTAGCTAAGTCATGTCCAGCTCTTAGCAACCCCATGGACTTAGCCCACCAGACACCTCTATGGGATTTTCCAGGCAAGAATACTGGAGTGGGTTGCCATTTCCTTCTCCACAGGATTTTCCCAACACAGGGATCCAACCCACGTCTCTTGCCCTGGCAGGCAGTGGCAGGCAGATTCTTTACCACTGAGTCACCAGGGAAGCCCCTCTCAGAAATTAACTAATAACAGTTAAAATGTGGGACAATTTATAGCGTATATTTAAAATATTAGCTTTGGAATTAGGACACAGCTAAACTGAATATTTAGACCTTGAACAGTCTTAATTTCTCATGTAATATACATATATACACCTGAACATACTGATTCAATAGAATACTATGCAGCTCTTCAAACAAATGACATCAGTCACCCCAACATGGAAAAAGTTCATGATAGATCATTAAGTGAAAAACAACTGGTCCATTAGACAGTTTAGATATCTCATAGGAGACAAGAATTCAATCCCTGGATCGTGAAGATCTCCTAGAGAAGGGAATGGCTACCCACTCCAGTATTCTTGCCTGAAAAAAACCATGGACAGAGGAGCCTGGTGGGCTACAGTCTATGGGGTCTCAAAGAGTCAGACAAGACTAAGTGACTTTCACATGCCTAACTATACATCAAATAGCATATCATGAATATATATATATTGAAGCATTAGCAATGATTGTGTCAGATAAACGGAAAGTGGTAGATCAGGGGAAAGGACTGTGTATAAGAGGAGGCTTTGGTTTTCTACTTCATATATTCTATCATCTTTAAACATTTTTCAACTAATGCAAACTGCTTTTACAAATCAGCAACAACAAAAATACCTCCCTGAAATACCAAGCCAAAACAAGTCTATTTAATGTATCTTTGCAACACTCTCTGAAGCTTCCCTATGAAGGCAGAGCGTGTTATCAATGTTGTTCAATGCATTTTTAATTTAAAATTTAAAAAGTAAAGTCTACCCTCTACTCAAAGTTAGGTATATCTGAGATTCATAGATCTCCATCTACTAACCTTTATTTTAAAAAAAAAAAAAATCTTCCCAATATATTTTTCAAATCCTAAGGACTGAATTCTCCATCAGGTAATTAATCCTATTATAGAATTAGAATAAGATTTAATAATGAATTCAGGGGATGCTATTTAAAATCATATTTTAAACACTGGATTTGAAAATGAAGTAAGACATTGAGTTGAGACACAAAAAGTGAGCTAATCTCAAAGTTAGAGGTTAATCCTAGGATTTTAAACTTTAATAGTTATTACATAATTTTGTCATTTGGAGGAAAGCCTTAAATGTTTCTTCCATGTCTGTTTAAATAATCTCTCACTGCAGATGGTGATTGCAGCCATGAAATTAAAAGACGCTTACTCCTTGGAAGAAAAGTTATGACTAACTTAGACAGCATATTAAAAAGCAGAGATATTACTTTGTCCACAAAGATCCATCTAGTCAAGACTATGGTTTTTCCAGTGGTCATGTATGGATGTGAGAGATGGATTATAAAGGAAGCTGAGCACCAAAGAATTGATGCTTTTGAACTGTGGTGTTGGAGAAGACTCTTGAGAGTCCCTTGGACTGCAAGGAGATCCCACCAGTCCTTCCTAAAGGAGATCAGACCTGGGTATTCATTGGTAGGACTGATTTTGAAGCTGCAACTCTAATACTTTTTGGCCACCTGATGCAAAGAGCTGACTCATTTGAAAAGACCCTGATGCAAGGAAAGATTGAGGGCAGGAGGAGAAGGGGACGACAGAGGATGAGATGGTTGGATGGCATCACTGACTCAATGGACATGGGTTTGGTTGGACTCCAGGAGTTGGTGATGGACAGGGAGGCCTGGTGTGCTGCGGTTCATGGGGTTGCAAAGAGTTGGACACGACTGAGTGAGTGAACTGAACTGATAGCAATTCACTGAAATTTAATTACAACCTGGAAAGTGATTCTTCAGCCAGACCTGGACACTGGTGTAGACTTATCCAGCATTCATTTTAAACTGGAACACAACTCCAAGAGTCTGTGGAACAATGATGTGGGTGGAGAAAGAACATCAGATTGCACAAAGAAAGGTAACCTGGTGATTTTACTTCTCTAAAAAGAGTAGCTCTATTAAAGCCTCTTTTGGGGATAATTTTCTGACAAAGAAGAGAGCATTTACCTTCCACTTGATGACATGAATTTATTCTAGAACTACACCAGTATTTTTGGAGCTCATAGAATCAGAAACCCAACATCTTCAGAACACCATTTTTTTGAAATAAAATCTTTGTGCAGTGGAGTAAAACCTTTCATATTGACTAATTTAGATAGATCATAATTCAGAGGACATTCTACATTGGAAAAGTACCATTAAAATATATTTTGAATTTAAAAACTGCTATTTCATAAATTGGGCTTGCCAGGTGGTGCTAGTGGCAAAGAACATGCCTGCCAATGCAGGAGATGTAGGAGACCCAGGTTCAATCCCTGGGTTGGAAAGATCCCCTGGAGAAAATAATGGCTACCCACTCCAGTATTCTTGCCTGGAGAATCCATGGACAGAGGAGCCTGGTGGGCTGCAGTCCATAGGGTCATAAAGAGTCAGACATGCCTGCAGCAACTTAGCACTCATAGATGAAGAGGAGAAATATTATTGTACTTTTCCAAACAAAATAAATAATCTGAAGCCACTGAATTAAGATGACATTTTTAGAACCACTATAATTCACTTTAATAAGATTTTGTTAAAGTTGTTCCCAAACTTTCTCAATTTAATTCAATGTATGTCTTCTAAATATACCCTTTAGGAAACATGCAGTCATTTAATCAAAATATTCTATATATTAATCATTTGCAGATTCTGAAGATTCAAAGCACATCCTTTCACTATATACACAAGTACCTCTCCAGTGATGACCACCAGTATCTCATACACAGACTTCTGCAAGCCTTCTTCAGTAATTCCCTCTCTTCTTCAGTACGGTCTGTGGTTTGCTCTCCTAACTGCAGACAAAGGGATCCTTTAAAAACTTAACTCCCATCATAGCACTCTGCTGCACAAAATCTTCTGATAACCCTAGCCCTCTCTTTCACTCTTAAGTACAGAATAATCCAAGGGCCACAATCAACCTTATGATGCAATAGATCCAGCATTTCCTTCCCTTCCACTGCTTTGGAGGCACTGCCCTAGATGTGGTCCTCAAGTACACCCTTACCTTCTTTCTTACATGGGAGGTTTGCCCACAGGTATCTACTGCTTCCTCCCACTCTTCCTTTATATCTCTGTTTAAATTTAACCTCACTATTTGTATTTCATTTTTCTGCCTTATAGTATATTATACATTTTTCTTATATACTGTAAATATTTATTTATATGCATTTATTTTGTTGTTGCTACTCTTGTTATTTCTCATCACAAGAATATAAACTCCATTAAAGTGTAGGTTTTGACGGTTTTCAATATATAGTGGGTATCCCATAAATATTTGTTGAATAAATTAAAGAAGATTTAAAAAATGACCTAATGTTATTTTCCAGAGTATGTGACTTTTAATATCTTTAACATTCTCTACAAGCCTTGATATGCAATATAACAATTTTTTTTCCATAGTCAAGCTATGAAGTTCAATACTAGCCATTTGAAGGTTATGAGTATTATCACATGTAAGTTTAAGAAATTTTTTCTGAGTGTAAAATCTAGCTTGGACTTTTCTTTCAGAATGTTAAAGATGATAATATTCTGCTTTTGGTTTCTATTATTTATTTATATTAATAAGTTAGTGTGTGACTCAGCTGTTTCAGTCATGTCTAACTCTGTGACTGCCAGATTCCTCTGTCCTTAGGGATTTTTTTCAGCAAAAATAATGGAGCACCAAAGTGGCTGGCTGCTCTGCTCCAGGGGATCTTCCTGACCCAGAGATTGAAATCACGATTCTTATATCTTCTATATTGGCAGGCGGATTCTTTACCACTAACACCATCTGGGAAGCTCAAATAAGTCTGAAGTCAGTAATTTTTCTTTATTTTAGATCTGTTTTTCTAGTCTGTCACTGAGCTTATGTTTTCTTTGTTTTTTATTTTCTAGTTTAGTTCTGAAGATGTTAAATATGGCTCTGGTTTAGTGTATTTTATCATTTGAAAAAATAGCCATCAGTTCAGTTCAGTTCAGTCGCTCAGTCGTGTCCGACTCTTTGCGACCCCATGAATCGCAGCACGCCAGGCCTCCCTGTTCATCACCTTCTCTCGGAGTTCACTCAGACTCACATCCATTGAGTCAGTGATGCCATCCAGCCATCTCATCCTCGGTCGTCCCCTTCTTCTCCTGCCCCCAATCCCTCCCAGCATCAGAGTCTTTTCCAATGAGTCAACTCTTCGCATGAGGTGGCCAAAGTACTGGAGTTTCAGCTTTAGCATCATTCCTTCCAAAGAAATCCCAGGGTTGATCTCCT
>SJYT01011339.1:314755-330901 GCA_006410635.1 Cephalophus harveyi
TTTTTGTCTCTTTTTTCACTCTGAATGTGTCTTTTTTAGCTGTATTTCACTAACTATATCTTTGGCTGTACTTTTAAATATATCCATTAAGACTAATATTTAATGTATTTTTTTAGTTTTAAAATATCTTTGTTTTCTTTTTCAGCTCTGCTAGCTCCATTTTTAAAATAGCTTCGAGCTATTTACTGAAATTTCTTATCTTGTCCTCTCCCTTTTTGAACATAAAAGTAGAGTTATTTTAAACTACCTTGTAACTACAATTAAAATATCCCAATCCCCTAAAAGTTTGTTTCTATTTTCTCTTGTTATGTCCAGTTCTCATTTATATTATCTCACAGCATTGTGTGTCCAGTTATTTTTTATTGCATGCCAAACATTGGATATAAAAAATTTCTTTTAGAAGTTGTCTGAGGCTGAGAATGATGGTATTAATATATCTCTCCAGATAGAATCTTCATTTGCTTTGCCAGGTTCTTGGGAACAATGGCATTCTGGGATAATCATAATCCAACTTCTGGTGTTAGGTGACTTGGTTTTAGGATTCATTCCCTATATAAGAGCTGTACTATTTCTAGTGCATCTTTATGCCTAGGAATCAGAACTTTGATGTTCCACATGAAATAGCAGAGAACTTTTTAGACCTTTTTCTACCTTCGAGAGTTTCTAGACTTCAACTTTTTTCCCCTGAACCACACAAAACTGTCAAACACTGGTTAGCTTTTTTATTACTTATTTGCGGATTGGATAATGCCCCTGGAAGAAATGTGCCCTTAGAGTTCAGGTTCCAACAACTGGACAATTGGTTAATTCTCTTTTATTTTGTTCTGAGACTTCTTTACTGCTACTGCTAAGTCACTTCAGTCGTGTCCCACTCTGTGTGACCCCATAGACAGCAGCCCACCAGGCTCCCCTGTCCCTGGGATTCTCCAGGCAAGAACATTGGAGTGGGTTGCCATTTCCTTCTCCAGTGCATGAAAGTGAAAAGTGAAAGTGAAGCCGCTCAATTGTGTCCGACTCTTCGAGACCCCATGGACTGCAGCCTACCAGGCTCCTCCATCCATGGGATTTGCCAGGCAAGGGTACTGGACTGGGGTGCCATTGCCTTCTCCAAGACTTCTTTACTATCTGCTTTTTAATCCTTCAATCAAAGGTTTGTTTGTTAATCTACTCGTCAAATTTACCTATTACTCAATCTGCCACTAAAAATAAAACAAGCTGGAGTTAAATGAGAAGGTGAACACAGAAGCAGATACCAGAGATCCAAAATAGTGGGATGTGGTAAGACCAAGGATTCAAGAGTGTACATCTCAGCTGATAACAGTTTAACTTGATGATGAGTAAAGAACAGTCACTCAAACAATCTCTAGATACTGTGAAAATCCTCAGGGGGAAAAAAAAAGGAAGAATATCTTAATCAACTGACAAAAGCCTCTTTAGATATTAAACACTTAAACAGAAAATAAAGTTAGTCATCTAGGGCACTATGAGACTATGATAATATCTCAGCCCTAATCTATGCCTACTGAAAGCCATATGTATATAATATCTCACTTCAAGTATGGCCTCAGGATTGACCTATGGTGTTCAAAAAAAATGTTTAATTCCTCACTGGATGATTTTATATTGGGTTTAACCTAGTATAAAATTAGAAATATATTTTATAGGCCCTTAATTAAGTTGAAGTCCTAGTTACTGAATCTTCTATATGTTAAGAATTGTGTTAAGCTCTCTTAGATATGCCAGCAAAATTGTAAAACTCAGCAGTGGCCACAGGACTGGAAAAGGTCAGTTTTCATTTCAATTCCAAAAAGGGCTTTGCCAAAGAATGTTCAAACTACTGCACAATTGCACTCACTTCACATGCTAGCAAGGTAATGCTCAAAATTCTCCAAGCTAGGCTTCAAGAATATGTGAACTGACAACTTCCAGATGTACAAGCTGGATTTAGAAAAAGCAGAGGAACCAGAAATCAAATTGTCAGCATCCACTGGATCATAGAAAAAGCAAGGGAACTACAGAAAACATCTACTTCTGCTTCATTTACTATGCTAAAGCCTTTGACTGTGTGGATCACAACAAACTGCAGAAAATTCTTAAAGAAATGGGAACACCAGACCACCTCATCTGCCTCCTGAGAAACCTGTATGCAGGGCAAAAAGTAATAGTTAGAACTGGACATGAAACAACAGACTGGTTCAGAATTGGGAAAGGAGTATGTCAAGATCATATATTGTCAACCTGCTTATTTAACTTATATGCGGAGTGCATAATGTAAAATACCAGGCTGGATGAAGTTGAAGCTGGAATCAAGATTGCTGAAAGAAGTATAAATAACCTCAGATATGCAGATGATACCACCCTAATGGCAGAAAGCAAAGAGGAACTAAAGAGCCTATTGATGAAAGTGAAAGAGGAGAGTTAAAAATCTGGCTTAAATCTCAACATTCATAAAACTAAGATCATGGTATCCAGTCCCATCACTTCATGGCAAATAGACGGAGAATAAATAGGAAGAGTGACAGACTAATTTCTTGGGTTCCAAAATTGTTGCAGACAGTGACTGTAGCCATGAAATTAAAAGGTGCTTGCTCCTTGGAAGAAAAGCTGTGACAAATCTAGACAGTGTATTAAAAAGCAGAGACATTACTTTGCCAATAAATCTGCATAGTGAAAGCTATGGTTTTTCCAGTAGTCATGTATGGATGTGAGAGTTGGACCAGAAAGAAGACTGAATGCCAAAGAACTGATTCTTTTGAACTTTGGTGTTGGAGAAGACTCTTGAGAGTCCCTTGGACAGCAAAGAAATCAATGCAATCAATCCTAAAGGAAATCAATCCTTAATATGCACTGGAAGGACTGATGCTGAAGCTGAAGTTCCAACACTTTGGCCACCTGATGCAAAGAGCTAACTCCCTGAAGAAGATTCTGATACTGGGAAAGATTGAAGGCAAGAGGAGAAGGGAGCAACAGAGGATGAGATGGTTGGATGGCATCCCTGACTCAATGGACACAAGTCTGAGCAAACCCTGGGAGATAGTAAAGGATAGGGAAGCCTGGTGTGCTGCACTTTATGGGGTCGCAAAGAGTCGGACATGACTGAGCGACTGAACAACAACTTTTAGATATATTAATTACAGAGATAATATAGCCTACAGGTCTCAGTCCATACCCTAACTGTGAAAGTTACTTAATCTTTGGATAACTCAATTTCCTTGTGCAAAACTGAAATAATGATAGCACCTATCTCAAAAAGTTGATTTAACAAGTAAATGCATTCATTTATTTACAGTTTTATAAATCAGGACCTGGCAAGATAGAATGTGGTCAATAAATGTTGATTCCTATTATCTCCAAACTAAAGATAACTCTTAAAGTTTGATGTTCTCATTCCCATTTTTCAAAGCAGTGTAGTCAATGATGGGAAGCAACGTTTCAAATGTTACAAAATAAGTGGCAGAGCCTAGAAATGAATTTCAGTTTATCAGGTTCTAAAATTTGTACTACATTCACTTTACAGCAATAACCCTATTCTACCTCAGCATATGGCCTAATTTCCTATCTGACTGAGACCAAGAACATAACACTGATTATATCAAATTCCTTCCTCTGACATCCAAATCTCTCCCTATAATTTTATCCTTTCCCCTTGTCTCTTTATTTCTTGACCTAATAATATGTCTTAATTTTTACAACTTTACTTCCCCATTGGATTCCTTCTACCCATAAATATGCTTGGTCCTTCCATTCTAAAACAATTAAACAAAATATACGTAAAAGTAGACTCTTTCTTTTTATTTCTTCATGAAACTATTTCTCTCCTTTAAAAATCCAGCTTTTAAAAAAAATTAGTCTAAGTGCCCTAAAGCACCCATCCACTAGTAAATCCTGTAATTTACCTCCCATTTCTACCATTCAATGGAAATTGCTCTCTTAAGACTGAATTTCCAAATCAGCTATTGTTCCTGTATCATCTACCTTTGATCTTCCTATAAGATTTGACAGTTAACACCTCCTCTAGACCATTCTTCTATTTTCTTTTTGTGTGGCTGTGAACTACCCAAGATTTCTTCCTATTTTCATTATATTTCATTGGTTAACACTTTTGAAAATTTCTAATACTCCTTCATCTTCTAAGTGATGGAATTTCTCCCAACTCTAATCTCAGCATTCTTTCTCTCTGAATTTCTGGTCACACTCACTCCTAAACCTTGACTATCAATTATACAGATGTTTCTAAAACCTTATCTTGGGATCTTCAGTTCTGCCCAACTCTAGGCACATTTTCAACTGCTTAGAGAATTCTTTAATTATATGCTTTTCCAATCCTCAATCTCAACATAAATCCCTTAGCCTATACACTATCATTAATAAGTGGAAGTAGAATCTTAGTTTTCTTATCACAACTACATACATTCTCACTTGTTCCAACTTTTTTTCTATTCTGCTTTTCTGCTTGAACTGAGACACATACTGCCAGGTCTTGAGGTAAAGTATATTCAAAAGCAGAGACATTATTTTGCCAACAAATGTCCGTCTAGTCAAGGCTATGGTTTTTCCAATAGTCATGTATGGATGTGAGAGTTGGACTGTGAAGAAAGCTGAGCACTGAAGAATTGATGCTTTTGAACTGTGGTGTTAGAGAAGACTCTTGAGAGTCCCTTGGACTGCAAGGAGATCCAACCAGTCCATTCTAAAGGAGATCAGTCCTGGGTGTTCACTGGAAGGAATGATGCTAAAGCTGAAACTCCACTACTTTGGCCACCTCATGCGAAGAGTTGACTCATTGGAAAAGATCCTGATGCTGGGAGGGATTAGGGGCAGGAGGAGAAGGGGATGACAGAGGATGAGATGGCTGGATGGCATTACTGACTCAGTGGACGTGAGTTTGAGTGAACTTCGGGAGTTGGTGATGGACAGGGAGGCCTGGCGTGCTGCAATTCATGGGGTCACAAAGAGTCGGACACGACTGAGCAGCTGAACTGAACTGATATCATCTATGTGAAAATACTTTAAAGGCTACAATGATATTTCATTGCTCTTTATTTATGTTTTTAAATTTGCCAATATTTAAAGCCCACTTCTTTTTGTTCTGGTTTCAGTATAAAAGAAAATAGTCATTATATTATTCTGTATTATGATTTTCCCTGACTTCTCAGATAGCTCTCCATTTCCTTTTTCTTTCCAACAAGTGGCATACTGTCAAATATTTAATAAGAAGCTCTCCAGAGGTGATAGATCTTGCATTTATTATGTGAAAGGTGAATTTATAGGGCTGGGAATAATACATAAGGAAGACAGATGAAATATTGTTCCAGAGAGTTTATATTCTTGTCAGGGTTTGGGGAGACAGAAAATAAAAATAAATAAACAAAATGTTTTCTTATTATAAAATTGGCTATGTTAGAAATGAATAGAGTTATGAAATTAGAGAGTAACAGTATTTATATATAACAGAATGGCTCTTTCTTCCAGTTTCTAGGTCTTAGTTCAGTTCAGTCTCTCAGTCATGCCCAACTCTTTGTGATCCCATGAACTGCAGCATGCCAGGCTTCCCTGTCCATCACCAACTCCCGGAACTTGTTCAAACTCATGTCTATGGAGCCAGTGATGCCATCCAACTATTTCATCCTCTGTCTTCCCCTTCTCCTTCTGCTTTCAATCTTTCCCAGCATCTGGATCTTTTCTAATGAGTCACTTCTTCGCATGAGGTGGCCAAAGTATTGGAGCTTCAGCATCAGTTCTTCCAGTGATATTCAGGACTGATTCCAAGTCCTCAAGGTCTTATTTAGTAAAGTCCTAATCCAGTACTTTGGCCACCTCATGAGAAGAGCTAACTCATTGGAAAAGACTTTGATGCTGGGAGGGATTGGGAACAGGAGGAGAAGGGGACGACCGAGGATGAGATGGCTGGATGGCATCACTGACTCGATGGATGTGAGTCTGAGTGAACTTTGGGAGTTGGTGATGGCCGGGGAGGCCTGGCGTGCTGCATTTCATGGGGTCACAAAGAGTCGGACATGACTGAGCGAATGAACTGACTGACTGAATGAATGCCCTAAATTATTTTGCATAATTATGAGAACAATTGATTTTTATCGGTTCTGTGGGGTTTGATATCATTTTCAAAACTTTCAAATCAACTAACAGTAATACAAAATGGTGGATTTTAATGGCATACATAAAGTAAATAGGTATAGTCTCCCCTCCTCTCCACCTCTTATGCAGTGCCAGAAAAGAAGGGATATAGTCAGAGGCATATGATTATTGACCTTTAATACTGAAAGGAAATGAAAGGTACTCCAGTGGAGAGGAAGTATTTTTTTTTTTTAATGATTTGAGGGTGCTCTAAGCTTTTATCTTAATTTTTATAGAATTATTTCTAAGAAATCTTTGCATAAATATCTATTATGTCATTGACAAGTCAAATTAGTAACAGAACCATAATTTATTATTAAGCAACATTCAGCAATTATGTTGAAATAACTGTCAGCTAACTTCCACATAATATCATCACAAAAAGGATTACAGTCTTCAATTTTTGATCTAATAACTGCATGCTTTCACTTCAGTCATGCCTGACTATTTGCAACTCTATGGACTGTAGTCCGCCACTCTCCTCTGTCTATGGGATTCTCCAGGCAAGGATACTGGAGTGGATTGCCATGCCCCCCTCCAGGGGATCTTCTCAACCCAGGGACTGAACCCACATCTCTTACCTCCTTTGGATTGTTAGGTAGGTTCTTTATCACTAGCACCAGCTGGGAAGCCCAACAAATAGTGAAATAGTTACTTATATAAATGATAAGCATTCACAAATGTATTATAAATCATAGTCATGGGTTAGGCTTTCATTGTGAATTTCCCAGATACTCTCCATTATGACATGAAGAGTGTTAAAATATTTTCCTACTTAGATAGTTGTATTTTGTACATGTTTTCTTAGACTTCAAGACATATTTCAGGTAACTGTTTGGGGAATGCAAGTAGCTGTAATATTTTCATTACCATATTATCCATTTATATACCATCTCTCTTCCTCAAGGTTCTCAAGGTGATATACAAACATTAATTGCCAAGAACTGGTACTTCTCCTTTGAGATATGTAAACCTGAAGTTGGACTAATTAAAAATCATAATCAAATAGCCATCTTACACACGCACACCACACACAGACAGCCAGACACACACACAGCTTATTTACTATTTATAAACTAACCCTTTCTAGGTTGTGGACTATTCAGAAATGAGTGATAGGATAACAATAGCAGAAGCTAGCAGCAGGACTCGTGAGGTCTGGCCCTTATTTTGAAGTGGTTTGTCTATAAAGGAAACCTTAAATGAGAGGATATGAAGCTAAGTCCATGAAAATTTTGATTTTTTATCAATAAAAATTATAGAAGCAAAAAATAATCAGATGGTACAAAGCTAAGTCCGTGAAAAGTTTGATTATTACACAAACACAATTCTAACTCTAAGCTTTCACTTCCAGTATAAATTATTGAAGTTCCTTCTCCATTTTAGTATTACATTAGACTCTCAAAGATGCACGTGATATTCTGGGCTTTCCCTGACATCCTCATTAATGCCAGTTCATTGCTGTCTAGTGATTCTCTGCATTTGTACTACAAGCTTAGCACACTGCCTCCCTGATTATACTAGGGGCTGATTACAGCCCCTCTCAGTTCTGGCCAGCTTTGCTGTCCAGAATTACAACAGAGTCAAAACTTAATTTTTTTAATTAATAAATTTGGTGAATCTCCAGTGAGACTAGATCAGCATAAAAAAGAGCAGGCAAATAATCAATACTAAGAATAAAAAGGAAACACCAATAAAGATCAGACATTAAAATATAGTACAATATAAACAACTCCATTGACAAAATTTTAGATGAAATTAAAAAGTTTTATAAACCAAAACAAATAAAACTAAGAAAGAAAAAAGAAAAACAGAAAACCCATATAGTACACATTTAACTATTAAAGATACTCTCAAAAATTTCAGGCACAAGAGAAAATGTCAAGCACCTATGGGGTGTCAGTACTAAATATGTCACTCTTTCCCTGGAATTATTTTTCCCTTCTGAAAATAGGAAGTCCAACTGTATTATCATTGCACAAAGCAACTTCCAGACCAATAAGTTTTCACCAGAGAATTTTGCCAAACCTGTAAGAAAGAAATAACACCAGTGTTAAGTACCCTTCTCCAGAGAATAGAAAAAGTAGGTAAATTCTTCAGCTCCTTGTGAACCCATTATAATCTTGGTACCAAACCACAAAGATAATGGCACAAGAAAAGAAAAACACAGGCCAAGCTCACTGACAAACATAGATGTAAAAAATTCTAAGCAAAATATTAGCAAAGCTATTTCAATAAGAAATGCAATATATCATAATAAAGCAGCATTTATTTCAGAAACACAATGTTGATTTAATATTAGAAAATCATTGTACTCTGTCCTTTGAATAAAGAAGAAAATCACATTATCATCTCAATTAAAGTAGAAAAAAAGTTTAATGAAATTTAATATTGATCCATGATTTAGAACAAAAATCTTGGGAAACTAAAAATGGAAGGGATATTTCTTAATCTTCTATAGATATCTACCAAAAACCTAAAGGAAATATCTTACTTAATGAATAGACATGTTTTCTCTTTGAGATTAGGAATAAAACAAGGATCACTTGAATTAAAAACTTAAAAAGAAAAAAAAAACTAGGCGCCAATGATACACACATACATACATGCACACATGCAACAAAGGTAAGAAGTTGCCTTCAGGAAGGTAGAAATATATCAAGTAAAAAGAAATAAGATTGATCAGGTGTATTCAGAACTATGTATTAATGTAACAGCAGTAAGGATAGCTTGATGTTTGAGATCATACCAATCAATTTTACAATGGATTTAGAGGACAACAGCACAGCAATTCAGAAAATCTGAATTTCAGGCAAAAGGAATGGAGACAAGGTAAAAGTGTCAAAAAAAAAAAAAAAAAAAAACCTACCCTAGTAAAAATTCTAATCAGATGTAGGTGAATTCTGCATGGCATGTGCCTGTGGCTGTTCCTTTAACCAGCAGGCTACTTTCATGAATATTTCAGTTCCCTATGCCTGTGGGAAGCCCACTAAGAGAGGCCTTCTTAAGTGTTGTCATAAATGTTTACTTTCCTTGGAATCCAGACAAGACAACGTGCAACACTGATTCATCAACCCTGCAAGTACAGCTCCCTCCCAAATTGTAATATCTTCCTGGAGCTATGAAAAAGCTTTCTCTGTAAGCCTCAATTTCCTTATCTGTAAAATGGAGATATTAATTGTCACTCACCCAGGGCCAGACATTCTGGAGTGCGAAATCAAGTGGGCCTTAGGAAACACTGCTGCCAATAAGGCAAGAGGAGGTGATGGAATTCCAGTAGAGCTATTCAAAATCCTAAAAGATGATGCTATCAAAGTGCTGCACTCAATATGTCAGCAAATTTGGAAAACCCAGCAGTGGCCACAGAACTGGAAAAGATCAATCCTCATTCCAATTCCCAAGAAGGGCAGTACTAAAGAATGTTCAAACTACTGAACAATTGCACTCATCTCTCATGCTAATAAAGTAAAGTGAAGTGAATTGAAGTGAAGTGAATTGAAGTGAAAGTCACTCAGTCGTATCTGACTCTGCGACCCCATGGACTATACAGTCCATGAAATTTTCTAGGCCAAAATACTGGAGTGGGTAGCCTTTCCCTTCTCCAGGAGATCTTTCCCACCCAGGGATCAAACCCAGGTCTCTGGCATTGCAAGCAGATTCTTTACCAGGTGAGCCACAAGGGAACCCCCATCCTGCATGCTAGGCTTCAGCATTATGTGAACCAAGAACTTCCAGACATTCAAGCTGGGTTTAGAAAAGGCAGAGGAACCAGAGAACAAATTGCCAACATTTGCTGGATCATAGAGAAAGCAAGAAAATCCTAGAAAAACATCTACCTCTGTTTCACATAAAGCCTTTGACTGTGTGGATCATCAAAAAAAAAAAAAAACATGTAGAAAACTCTTAAAAAGATGGGAATATCAGACCATCTTCCAGTCCCCTGAAAAACCCGTACGTGGGTCAAGAAGCAACAGTTAGAACCTTCTATGGAACAACTGACTGTTTCAGGATTGAGAAAGGAGTACCATATGCTGTTTATTACCACCCTGTTTATTTAACTTACATACAGAGCACATCATGAGAAATGCTGAGCTGGTTAAGTTACAAGCTGGAGTCAAGATTGCCAAGAGAAATATCAACAACCTCAGATATGCAAATGATACCACTCAAATGGCAGAAAGTGAAGATAAAGAAACTGTTGATGAGGGTGAAGGAGGAGAATGAAAAAGCTGGCTTAAAACTCAAAACAACAACAACTAAGATTATGGCAACCGATCCCATCACTTTATGGCAAATAGAAGGGGAAGGGGTCGAAGAAGTGACCAATTTCCTCTTCTTGGCCTCTAAAACTACTGTGAATGGTGACTGTAGCCATAAAATTAGATGTCTGCTTCTAGGCAGGAAATCTATGCAAACCTAGACAGTATGTTAAAAAGCAAAGACATCACTTGCTGACAAAGATCCATATAATCAAGACTATGGTATTTCTACTAGTCATGTGTGGATGTGAAAGCTGGACCACAAAGAAGACAGAGTGCCGAAGAATTGATACTTTCAAACTGTGGTGCTGGAGAAGAATCTTGAGAGTCCTGTGGACAGCAAGGAGATCAAACCAGTCAATTTTAAAGGAAATCAACCCTGAATACTCATTGGAAGGACTGATGCTGAAGTTGAAGCTCCAATACTTTGGCCACCTGATATGAATAGCTAACCCATCAGAAAAGAGCATGATGCTGGGAAAGATTGAAGGCAGAAGGAGAAGAGAGTGACAGAGGATGAGATGGTTGGATGGCATCATTGATTCAATGGACATGAACTCGAGCAAACACCAGGAAATGGTTAAGGACAGCCAAGACTGGCATGCTGCAGTCTGTGGGGTTGCTAAGAGGTGGTCACGATCTGGGAACTGAACAACGACATTTGTTCCTACCTCAGAAGGTTATCCAGGTAAACAGTTGACATATATAAAGTGTTCAGAATATTGCTTGTCATACAGTAAGTGCTCAGTAGGTATTATCTATTATTTCTTGATCATGACAGGTGGGTTTATTCTTTAGTTCTGAAACAACAGTTATATCAGAATATAATCAATATAATGGATTATTTGATCTCGTGTGGCAGAATGAGAATATCCATTGGCCAATCCATGTCAAGCTAAGCCAAGAAGAAGCTGATCTTTTCCCAGTCTTGCTTTCCTATAGATTGACTTCAAGCATCAAGCCTCAAAGCCCATTCTTGCTGATTTCCCATCCCATGCTCTCCTATTTCAGGTGATAGGTGGATGCATGTGTGTTCAGTTGTGTTCGACTCTTTGTGACCCCATGTACTGCAGTCCACCAGGCTTCTATGTCCGTGGAATTTTCCAGACAAGAATACTGGACTGTGTTGCCGTTTCCTTCTCTAGGGGATCTTCCTGACCCAGGGATCTGATCCATGTCTCTGGCATCTTCTACACAGCAGGTGTATTCTTTACATGAGCATCACCTGGGAAGCCCACTTTGGGTGAAGAGCTACTCAAATAAAAGCTAGTGCTTTCTCTCTCACACAGACCCACACATTTTCACTTGCATAGCCACATGCATGTATATAAGATTTGCAAAACAAAAATTACAGACACAAGCTATTTGTAACAGGAAAAGGAAATCTCCCCATACAATCCCCAGAAGTCTTAGAGCTGCAGCTCTGCCTCAGCCTCCCATAGGATTTCTTTTACCAATTTTTATGAAGAATCTCAGGCTACAAGTGCTGCATTTAAAAAGCAGTTTTCCTTAAGGAAAATTGAAGGTTATCTCTGCATTATGAGACAGGTCTTAAAGAATACATTTGGGTATGTTTCCCCCATCAAACAAGGGACAGTCTTCTCTAAAAGTACATTCAAGTCTCAGCATCTCATAAAATAGAAAAATGCTCTCAGCTTGTGAATAACAATAATCGAAAAAAAAAAAAAAAAACTTTAGTGTTGAGTTTCAGACAGAATTGTAAAATTCAGAGAAAGCTTGATAACATATTCTCAGGATCTTTTTTAGGACAATTGTATGATTCCATGTTTCAAATATTTCCCTCAAAAGTATTAACACATGAAAAATAAGCAGAAGACCTTTATGTCTATCTTAATTTGGGCTTCTTTTCTTTGAGATTCTTACCAGCTGTGAATTCTTAAGGATAGGGAATGATTACCTGGGGAGCCCAGCATGATAGCCATTTGTACAGAAAAGTGAAGGTCGTTCAGTCCTGTGACTCTTTGAGACCTCACGAACAATACAGTCCATGGAGTTCTCCAGGCCAGAATACTGGAGTGGGTAGCTGTTTCCTTCTCCAAGGAATCTTCCCAACCGAGGAACCAAACTGGGGCCTCCTGCATTGCAGGTGGATTCTTCACCAGCTGAGCCACCAGGGAAGCCCTTACTTGCACAGAGGGACTTGGAAACAAGTCAGTTCTGCTACAGCGATGGCTACCGAGCAGCAGGTATTGGGCGCCTCAGGCATCAACTTGCGGCTTTAGGGGAGAAGAAACAGTCAGAGATGACGTTAGATGGGACCAGAATCCTGTTGCAAATGCCTAGGTTTGGTGCAAATGGAGAAAAGAGGTGGATTCCGTTAGTACTTTTCTCCAGATGAATTGTTATGCAGTAAGTTATCAGTTGTTACCTATGTGCTCACTAAAACTTCAGTAATTTCTAGAGTAACTAAGGCAGAAGGTACTATTGGCTCACTGGCCCAAACATAATTTGCAGGAAACATAAGTCAACTTATATATGATTATATGAAGTCCTAATCATTGATTTTAAAAAAAAAAAATCAGTGGCAGCATGCATATGCATTTCTCACTGTGATTTCCTACTTTTTTTTTTTTCAGAGTGAATATGCCAAACTCAGAAAAAATAGAAAATAAAGCTTATCTATCTCACAAATGGAAAAAAAAAGAATTTGCAAAAGCAAAACAAAAACAAAAACAAAAAAAACCCACTCTCGTTAACTTTCTTATTTACACATTCTAGACTGACTCTATGGTATATTTATTTCCAAAATGCTTTTTTCTCCTTTATGTATCTTACTGTCATAGCATTCTGTGTAGATTAATTCACAGAACTATAAATACCTTTCCAGATGCAAGACTTAAAATTGATAATTATTCTTATATAACTAAGGTTTTATAGTGAAATTGCTGATAAAACATTCATTTGAATGTACATCAATATAAATGATATAAATAACAATGTATATATATATACATAATACAATATCTGATATGCAACATATTATAGCTGATATGTGTGTGTGTGTGTGTGTGTAGCCTTTGAGATATATATATAGGCTCAGGTTAGAGTTAGAGACAAAATCCAGTCAGGAGAAAAATGTCTTAAAAGTGTCGCCAAGCCTCATTTGGTAACAATAGTGATGTGATAGCACTTAATGAAATATCATATATTTTCAATTAAAATTTTATATACTGAAAGTTTACTTAAATTATTTTCAAATCTAGAGCTCAGTGAGGCATCAGAAAATGAACTATGTGCTATTTTGAAGCATTCATGTGAACACCCAATCATTATTTTTCATTATTAAAAAAAACCACTCTTCCTCAAATAGTAAATATTGAAAGAAATGAGTGTCTTATACGACATCTATTTTTATTTAAATGATTTATCTGTTTCTGAAGAGTAAAGGAAAATTAAACTTCATCAAAAGTCTTATTCATGCTTTCCAAACCAGAATTAATAGCCTGTCATTTCACTTCTGCCATTCTTTCGATTCTGTGATTATGGAACAGCAGTTCTGTGATTTGTTCCTTACATTGTGGGCAGCTGATTATACTGCACATAGTTGATATGTCTGGAAGGAAAGTTATCATCAGTGCATTGTGGGAACTAGGGGTACAGAATCCTTGCCAGTTACTATCTGAGTATCAGAAAAGGCACAAAACACATCCAGCACCTCCTTTTACTTGTCACAGTTATAAAAGCAGTAGACATACACATTTTATAAGAGATCAATTAAATTCTTAAAACAATCCCTTTAGATGAAATTGGCAGTTTCCAGATTATCTCATTATGAGATCATTCAGAAAAGGAAAGTGCAATTTTACATAAAAGTGTTTTTCATTTATTTTTATTATGTGTGTATTCTTATATATTATCAAGCTAATGACTCTAGGACTTATTAAATTAGGAGATTTTTGTGAATACTCTTGCCTGGAGAATCCCATGGACGGAGGAGCCTGGTAGGCTGTGGTCCATGGGGTCGCTAAAAGTCGGACACTGAGCAACTTCACTTTCACTTTTCACTTTCATGCATTGGAGAAGGAAATGGCAGCCCACACCAGTATTCTTGCCTGGAGAATCCCAGGGACAGAGGAGCCTGTTGGGCTGCCGTCTGTGGGGTTGCACAGAGTTGGACACGACTGACGCGACCTAGCAGCAGCAGCAGCAGCAGTCACTAAGTTGTGTCCAACTCTTGCAACCCCATGGACTGTAGCCTGCCAGGTTCCTCTGTCCATTGGGATTCTCCAGGCAAGAATACTGGAGAGGGTTGTATTTCCTTCTCCAGGGGATCTTCCCGACCCGGGAATTGAATCCAGTTCTCCTGCATTGCAAGCAGATTCTGAAATGTTGTTGCTGAGCTGTGAAAGTCTCCAGGATTCTTTGCCTCTGGAGGAGAGGAATTCAATCCAGGGCCAGTGATCACTCAGAGCTTTTGTGTAATAAAGTTTTATTAAAATATAAAAGAGATAGACAAAGCTTTTGACATAGAAATCAGAAGGGGGCAGAAAGAGTGCCCCCCTGCTAAACTTTAGCAGGTTGTTATATAGCTATCAAGTGAAAGTGAAGTAGCTCAGTCGTGTCCAGCTCTTTGTGACCCCATGGACTATAGCCTACCATACTCCTCTATCCATGGGATTTTCCAGGCAAGAGTACTGGAGTGGGTTGCCATTTCCTTCTTCAGATGATCTTCCTGACCCAGGGATCAAACCCGGGGCTCCCGCACTGTAGGCAGATGCTTTACCATTTGAACCACCAGGGAAGTCTATATATACCTATCAGCAGGCTGTGAGTTAGAGAAAGGAAATGTCTCAAAACTCAGAGTGGCACCAGGCCCCTAACCCACAACATACTCTTTGAGATAATATTGGCACAGGATGTGTCATCCCAGGCCATAAATGACTGACATGAATCTTGAAGAAAGGCAGGTTTCCAAGTAAATATATAGTTTGATTAACATAGATTAGGAGAACAATGTATGAGTAAAACATACTGGTTTGTTGAGCCCTTATCGAAGGAAGACAGAGTCTAGGGTAATACATAGTTCATTAACATAGCTTAAGAAAGACATTTCCATAAGAAAATCCCATTGGTTAGCTCAAGGTTTGAGAAGTTCAGGTGGAACCGGGTGTCCTCATGGTAAAACAGTTTTAAGAAAAATCTTCTAATTTTGTATAGCGAAGGAAAAAAAGTCTGACACTTGTAGTTTGTTTCCTCCTGCCACTTAAGAGAGACAGAAAAAAAAGTCTGACACTTGCAGCCTATTTCCTCCATTTGAAGACCCCTTGCCTTCCTGTCTGTTACCCTCTCAATTGTTTACCAACTGAGCTCCAAGGGAAGCCCTGCTAACTAGATTTTGACATCTGCTTATTTCTCTATTTTTCAATTGCAAAGTTAATTTATTTAATTCCCTCCTCATTAGGAGTTCTTAAGAAATAATATCACCATTTAATTGGGTAGGTTTCATAGGCTTGGCAAAATCCATCAATATCCATTCATTATTATTTGGTCTTCATAATACTTTTGGTAAAACTGGGCTCACATTATTTTACCAAAAGTTCAGTTCAGTTCAGTCGTTCAGTCGTGTCCGACTCTTTGCGACCCCATGAATCGCAGCACGCCAGGCCTCCCTGTGCATCACCATCTCCCGGAGGTCACTCAGACTCACGTCCATCAAGTCAGTGATGCCATCCAGCCATCTCATCCTCGGTTGTCCCCTTCTCCTCCTGCCCTCAATCCCTCCCAGCATCAG
>SJYT01011345.1:9401-104771 GCA_006410635.1 Cephalophus harveyi
GTGTTGGAGAAGACTCTTGAGAGTCCCTTGGACTGCAAGGAGATCCAACCAGTCCATTCTGAAGGAGATCAGCCCTGGGATTTCTTTGGAAGGAATGATGCTAAAGCTGAAACTCCAGTACTTTGGCCACCTCATGAGAAGAGTTGACTCATTGGAAAAGACTCTGATGCTGGGAGGGATTGGGGGCAGGAGGAGAAGGGGACGACCGAGGATGAGATGGCTGGATGGCATCACGGACTCGGTGGACATGAATCTGAGTGAACTCCGGGAGATGGTGATGGACAGGGAGGCCTGGCGTGCTGCAATTCATGGGGTCGCAAAGAGTCGGACACGACTGAGCGACTGAACTGAACTGAACTGTAGTTACATTCACGTAGGATGCCATCTCCTTCCTGCCAGGATCTGATTGGAGCAGTAATCCAGGGATTCTCTTCATGCTGGTTCTCTTGTCCCATGTTCCTTTGTAACATCTAAGATAGTCGCATACTATACCTCTGGAGATGGGAGACAGATGGGCCCCAGGCTGAGCAGCTGCAACCTGTCTCCTGACACTTTGAGATAAAATACTAGCAGAAGCACTGGGCTCTGACTGGATAAAAGAAAAAGCACCCACATTTTTCCCATTCTTGTGGTCAAGGGGATTTCCTAGGCCACACCTATGCATAGAGAAGGCCCTCAGTCTAGGGAAGGGGTCCAAGGGAGAGCGAGACACCAGTCAACTTCCCAGAAACCCTCAAGCTGGATCCATCTTGGCTGAGGGATGCACACGCCTACCAGGAGGGACCCTGGGTCAGGTCAAATACAGCCACAAGCAGGACGACTGGCCAGAGACGACCTGGAAGGCTGCCTCTGTTAAGTGATCTAAGCTGCCCAAGTTGGGCGCAACTCGCTGGGTGCAACCCCGTGCTCTTCTACATGTACTCTTTGCTTCTAGTAAATGCTTTGTCTATTTCATAACCTTGGTCTCTGATTTTTTTTTTTTTTTTTTTTCCAAAGAAGACAAGGATTGAGGTTCCGCTTCTATTCGACTTGTAACCGGGAAGGGTTAATTTTGGATTTATTCCGGATCTGCTTCTGAGACTTTAACCCTCACCTTGCGGCTCTTGTTGTTGTAGGCGTAAGTAATGGCCTGCCTCAGGGAGATTACCTGAACCACCCACCTGTGAAGGACTGCAAGGAAGTGAAACTAACACGTTCCCCTGCCTGTGGCTTGCCATTCTAGGGTACATTTGCGAGGACTGAATAGTCTTTTTACTTGTTTCCTCACACCCCCTACCCTCCCCCCATCTCTGAGCTATAAAAGTGCCTGGCAACCAGGCCCGGGCAACAGGGTTATTTTGAGGTGCTAGCCTGCCATCTCGGAGAAGGCAATGGCACCCCACTCCAGTACTCTTGCCTGGAAAATCCCATGGATGGAGGAGCCTGGTGGGCTGCAGTCCATGGGGTCGCAAAGAGTCGGACACGACTGAGCAACTTCACTTTCACTTTTCACTTTCATGCATTGGAGAAGGAAATGGCAACCCACTTCAGTGTTCTTCCCTGGAGAATCCCAGGGACGGGGGAGCCTGGTGGGCTGCTGTCTATGGGGTCGCACAGAGTTGGACATGACTGAAGTGACTTAGCAGCAGCAGCAGCCTGCCATCTTCTTGGTCAGTCAGCTCCTGAATAAAATTTTTCGTCTCAGATTCATCGTCCTCTCTTGCAGCTAGCAGAGTGAGCCTTGGTAACAGTCTTGCCTCCTACCCCTCACTCCAAACCAGTTTTTTAATCTCAGTAATCTACATGCTGCTGTTTGCAGAGTTTAAAAAAAAAAAAAAAAATGGCAACCTATACTTTGGATCTCAGTTATCATTCCGAGAAAGAGATCCTGAGAAGAAGAGAGGGGTACAAGTGATTCACTAAGAAAGGGTAAAGACGATAGAAGAGAGTCTGGGAAGCAGAAAAGGAGGGAATCAGAGTAAGTGTATGCCTCAGGCAAGGTCCTACAGAAGGGAGCAGCAGCCCGACCCCACAAGGGAGCTCGAACAGGAACTGTGCCCCCAAGTTTGATGGGTATGGATCACCTTTGCCCCAGGGGGCACAGTCCTTGACTAGGGATTGCCCTGAGAAAGCAAACTCCAAGCTGCTGAGGGTCTCTTCCTGTAGATGAGGTAGTTTCAAGCTTGAGGGCAGCCCTCCAAAAAAGAGTTAGCAGAGGTACAGACTATTGGAGGCAAAGGCTCAAAGCCAGGGAGAGATGACAGAAATGGTGAAAATGGGTTGGAGTGACATGAACAAGATGGCAGAAGAGAAAGCACCAGTTTTTCATCCCCCACCCCCCGTGGAAACACAGAATAATAAGCAGGACGAAGGACCTTTACAAGAACCCTAGAACCAAGTTAAACTGCAGCAATCAACCTAACCAAGAAAAAGCGGCAGTCCTAACAGTAGAAAACCATCTGGGATTTTTGTTTGCATTACTCTACCCACTTTGTGGTCAGTCAGGAGGAAGCTGCCCAACTCCTGGGTCATCTCCCAGGAAGGAAGGAAAAGAATAGAACTTGCTTGCAATGTTCTGGCTTATCTGAGGGCTGCTTGAAGGATGGCTTCTGTCTCACTCGACTTGGAGCTCTGATGGAAAGGGCAGAATAGTCTGAAACCAGTGGCAGTTACCGCAAGGTGAGAGCTTCTGGGGGACTGCAGACACATGGGCTCCTGGGAGCAGGAGATTATGGGCAAAGGACTACAACAGAACATGAGGAGTCCCTTTGCAGGTGAGGTTTTCAGGGACCTGAAAACTTTTAAAGGCAACTGCATATAGAGAATTGAAGTACACATAGGAAGATGCATCAACAAAGGTTTGAGAGAAACTTGAGCTGTTATATTGGACTGATTAGCAAAGTTTTTCTTACATATAACTCTGTAAAGACTGGGAGAAGTGTTTTTTCAAAAGCCCGATTTCCAAGAAAAAATTACAATGCATATGAAAAACAGGGAAACATGACCCATTTAAAGGAACAAAATAAATCTCTAAAAACTGACCCTAAAGAAAAACAGTCCTCTGAATTACTTGAGGAAGACTTCAAAAAATCATCTTAAATATACTCATGGGCTAACTAATAATACACAGCTAAACTAAATCAGGAAAATGATCTATGAACAAAATTAGAATATCAGAGATAGAAACTATAGAAAAACTATAGAAAAAAGTTCTAGAGCTGAATTACAGTGACTGAGGTGAAAATTTTACTAGAGATTCAACGGCAGATTGAATAGGCACAAGAATCAATGAACTTGAGTGATTTGAAGTTATTCTTTTGTTTCTCAGAGTCAAAAAAGAAAAGTGGCTACAAGTTCAGTAGCAGAAACCCACTGTCAAACCTGAGGGCCTTATGGAACAATATCAAATGGGCCAGTATATGCATTATGGGACTCCCAGAAAAGAAAAGAATCAGAGAGCTTATCTGTAGTACTAAGGGCCTGAAACTTACCAAGTTTGAGGAAAGAAATGGATGTACAAATACAGGAAGTTCAAACTCCAGGTAGGATAAAGAGACACACACTGAGATGTTATCAAACTGCCCAAAGAATCTTGAAAACAGCAAGAGAAAAACAACTCATCACATAAAGAGAGCACCCATATACTATCACGTTTTTCTGCAGAAAACTTACAGACCAGAAGACAACAAGATAAAGTGCTGAAAGAAAAAATTGTCAGAATACTCTATCTGACAAATCTGTCTTCAACAATGAGGAATAAATTCTTTCAGATAAAGAAGAGCTGAGGGAATTCACGACCACTAGACTGTCCTTGTGGAAACAGTTGAAGGAGTCCTTCAGGCTTAAAAGAAAGGACGGTAGACCGTAACTCAAAGTCCCCTGAAAATATAGAGTTCTCTGATAAAGGTAAATGTATGGACAAGTATAAAAGCCCATGTTATATAAATTTCATAACTCTTAAGTTTTAAAAACAGGAAAATTAAATGGTTGGTACTCAATATGTAATGATGTCATTGTGATATATCAAGTAGGGGATACTCAAGTACCTATGGTCAATCTATGACAAAGGAGGAAAGAACGCATATGGAGAAAAGACAGTCTCTTACAAAAGAGATGCTGGGAAAACTGGAAAGCTACATAAAAGAATGATGAGAGAACATTTTTTCACACCTTATAAACTCAAAATGAATTAAAGATCTAAATGTAAGACCTGAACCCATAAAACTAGGAGAGAATACAGCAGAACACTCTGATATAAATCATAGGAGTATTTTTGTTTTTGGCTCTAAGACAAAAGAAATAAAAGCAAAAAATAAACAAATAGTACCTAAATAACCTGAAAACATTGGACAGAGGAAACCATTAACAAAAAGACAACCTATTGTATGGGAGAAAATAATTGCAAATGATATGAACAATAAGGGGTTGCTATCCAAAAGATATAAATGGCTCATACAACTCAATATCCAAAAACTTGATTAATAAATGGGCAGAAGTCTTGAATAGACCTTTATCCAAAATATATATATATATATACACAATATATATATACACACACACACAATGGCCAATAGGCACATGAAAAGATGCTCAATATCACTAATCAGAAATGCAGATCTAAACCATAAGGAGGTATTACCTCATACCTGTCGTCACAAAACCTACAAATAACAAATACTGGGGAGGATGTGGAGGAAAGAGAATCCTAGTACACTGGTGGTAGGATTATAAATTGATGCATTCTTTGTGGAAAACAGTATTAAAAAAAAAAATAGAACTACCATATGATCCAGCAATTCTACTCCTGGGTATATTTCCAGAGAAAGTGAAAATACTACTTCAAAGACATATGTATCTCAATGTTCACAGCAGCATTATTTATAATAGCCAGGATATGGAAGCAACCTTAAATGCTCATCAATACATGAATTGGATACTAAAGATGTGATGTATAGCTGTATCTCTACATGCAATGGAATATTACGCAGTCATAAATAATGAAATTCTTCCATTTGCAATGATGCAGATAGACCTAGAGTATTGTGTTTCGTGAACTTAATCAGAGAAAGGCATTCTCTATACTATCACTTCATGTAGAATCTAAAATTTAAAAATGAATATAAAGAAAACAGAAATAGATTCAGATAGAGAACAAACTTTCCAGTGATGAGAAAAGGAGGAGCCAGATAAGGTAGGGGATTAAGAGATACAAACTACTGTGTAAAAAATAGATCAACAAGGGTATGTTGTGGAACACAAGGGAAAAATAGCCACTGTTCTATACAATTTTAAGTAGAGTATAATCTATAAAGATACTGAATCACTATGTTGTACACTGAAAATAGTATATTATAAATCAACTATACTTCAATAAAATTTCCAAAAACAATCAAAAAAGACCAAATGTGGGAGGTAAAACTATAATGGAGTAGTTTGTATTTAACTGAATATATCAATTTAAATTGTTATAGTTTAGGATGTTTGATGCATCCCAGAGAAGCCATAAAACTATTTATAGAATACACACAAAAAGAAATGAGATGGAAATCAGAACACGTCACTACAGAAGTAAATTCATTTACGCACAAAGAAAGGGAGTAAAAAGGAAAAGGGGAACAAAAAGCTGCAAGACATATTGTAATTGTTTAGTCTCTAAGTCCTGCCTGACTCTGCAACCCCATGGGCTGTAGCCCTCCAGGCTCCTCTGTCCACAGGATTTCTCCGGCAAGAATACTGGAGTGAGTTGCCATTTCCTTCTCCAGGGGATCTTCTTGACCAAGGGATCAAACTCGTGTCTCCTGCATTGGCAAGCAGATTCTTTACCGCTGACTCAGCGGGGAAGCCACACACCCCCCCCAATACATAAAATTTAAAAATGGCAATTCCTCCCTATCAGTAATCTAAATGTAATGAATAAATGTACTTGATCAAAAGACAGATAGGCAGAATGAATAAACACAGGATACAACTATATGTGGTCTACAAAAGACTCAGGTTTTTCTTCTCTTACTTCTTTGATGCTCTTCCCTTTATAGGTAGATTTGAGTCTCTGATCTATATTTTTCTCTAGTTACAATTTTATTACGTGAATTATACTTCAAGGAAACTGGAAAAAAACTTAGAAACTCTATCTTTTAAAGTTAAGGAGAAGTCTTTAATGACAGCCCTGCTTCCAATCTCCCAGAGCCGACCCCTCATCTACAGAGGTCTTGTTAGGGGTCTGTGGAAAGGGGTCAGCCTCCCCCATTGCTGCCATTTCCACAGCCCAGTGAACTACACGGAGCAGCTCAGCAGCCCCTGCTAGCTGGCCTTGCCCAGGTCAGCCTCAGAGTGGCGGTGGGGCCTCTAGCAGAGATTACGTCGCTTGCCATTGGAGAGGAAGTGGACTCAGTCCTCATCTCTACTCAGCCAGGGCCCAAGCCAATCAACACAGCCGGCCTGGCCTCCAATTCTTACACTTGATCTCCTAGCCCGTCCCATCCACCTATTTCCGGAACCCATCAGTATTACTGAGGATCACCAGGTGTATCAGAAACCTGTGTTCCTGGACAAAATTATGGAATAAAAAGAGAAGGTGATACTGACCTCTCTCCATGCTAGAAGTTCTAAACTTTATCTGTTCATTAAGTCGGGTGATGAGTGCTGTGATATAAACAACTTAAAATTTCTTGCCAGTAGACCTGCCTTGCAACAAATCCCCTCAATTTGTTGGAGAGAAAGTCTTTTACTTTTTTCCCATTTTTATTGGAATATAGTTTTTTCACAAAGTTGTGTTAATTTATGCTGTGTAACAAAGTGGATCAGCTAAATGTATACGTAAAATGCCCTCTTTTTTTGGATTTCCTCCCCATTTAGGTCATTGCAGGCACTGGGTAGAGTCCCCTGTGCTATAGGTTCTCATTAGTAATTTTATACATAGTGTATGTATGCCAATTCCAGTCTCTTAAAGGATGTTTTGTAGGGTACATAATTCTAGGTTGGTTCTCATAACTTTCTCAACACTATTGCATTCCACTATTTTCTTGCTTGAGTGGTTGCTGAAGAGAGCGAGCAAACTAAGTCACTCCAGTCAAGTCCAACTCTGTGTGACCCTATGAACAGTATAGTCTGCCAGGCTCTTCTGTCCATGGAATTCTCCAGGCAAGAATACTGGAGTGGGTTGCCATCTCCACCTCCAGGGTTCTGAGAAGTTAGGCCTAATTCTTATCTTTCTTGCTCTATAAATAAGGTGTTTTTTCATTCAACTTTTAAGTGTGTTTGTTTGCTTGGCTTTTAGGATCTTCTTCTTTAGGTTTTTAGGAGAAGCATTCATTCTAACCATTCTGAACTTCCTAGATCTGTTTGGTGTCTGACATTAACTTGGGGGAAGTTCTCAGTCAGTATTGCTTCAAATATTTTATCTGCTCCCTTTTCTTCTAATATTCTCATGATATATATGCTACAGGTTTTGCAGCTATCTTCCAGTCCTTGGATTTTAAGTCTTTGCTTTTGCTTTTTGGTTTGAGGATTCTATTGGTATATTCTCTAGTTTGGAGATTCTTTCCTTTGCCATGTCTATCTAGTCTATGAAGTCCAAAGACATTCTTCATTTCTATTAGTTTTTTTTCTCTCTAGCATCTTTCTTAGGATTGCTGTCCCTAATTATATTGCCATCTGCTCTTACATGCTGCTGAATTTATCCTAATGAAATACTTAGCATATTAATCATAGCTGTTTTAAATTCCCAGTCTGATATTTCCAACATCCCTGCCATGTCTGGCTCTAATACTTTACCTCTTTAAATTGTGCTCTTTTGTCATTGGTATGCTTTTTTTAATTGAGTTATAATTGACATAACATTGTTAGTTTCACATATACCAGGTAATGACGGTTCAATATCTGTATGTATTGTGAAATCACATTTTTCTTGACAGCTAGATATAATATACTATGTAAAAGGCACTATGTTCATCAGCCTTTAGTAATGCGGTGGTGAGTTATGAGGGTAGAGAGTGGGGACGTTCTATAGTCCTATGACTGGATTTCCCAAGTGTTTCACTTTTTCTCTACCCCAAGGTGGACCGGCTGTCTGGTGGAGTAGGGTACTTCTCTTCCTCAGATCAGTTGCTGCTGCTAAGTCACTTCAGTCATGTCCGACTCTGTGCGACCCCATAAACAGCATCCCACCAGGCTCCCCTGTCCCTAGGATTCTCCAGGCAAGAACACTGGAGTGGGTTGCCATTTCCTTCTCCAATGCATGAAAGTGAAAAGTGAAAGGAAAGTCGCTCAGTCGTGTCTGACTCAGCGACCCCATGGACTGTAGCCTACCAGGCTCCTCCGTCCATGGGAGTTTCCAGGCAAGAGTACTGGAGTGGGGTGCCATTGCCTTCTCCGAGGTTGGTCATAAGGAACTATAAATAGTAAAAACTAAACCTAAAGTTAGCATGAGAAAGAAAATATTAGAGATAAATGAAATAGAAAATAGAACAAGCAAAACTAAGACTTGGTTTTTTTAATCAACAAAATCAACAAACCTTTAACTAGTTTGACTAAGCAAAGGGGAAGACTTAACTAAAGTCATAAATAAAAGAGGAAACATTGTAATTTTTATTCCTATAAAACTGATTGTAAGATATGAACAATTAGGTAATTCCATTTTTGGTACATAAATGAAACAGATGAATTCTTAGAAACCACCACCAAAACAAATTGTGACTAGATTATTTGACCAGACCTATAACTTGTAAACAGATTGAAACAGTATTCAAAAAACTTCCAAAGCAAAGGCCAGGATCAGATGGCTTCACTGGTGAGTTCTAATGGATTCTTAACGTATTAAGAATACTCCTCAAACTCCCCCAAAAAACTGAAGAGAAGGAACTATATTCAAACTCATTCTATGAGACCAGCATTACCCTGATACCAAAACATATAAAGACATTACAGGAAAATAAAATTATAGGCCAACATTAATGATGAAGGTTGATATAAAAATTCTTAAAATGCTAGCAAACAATTTAATAGCACATTAAAGAATTACACACCATGACCAAGTAGAATTTCTGGATGGTTCAGCATATGAAAATATGCTACATTAACAGAATGAAAAGCAGAGTGGGGGTCACATGAACTTTTCAATTTATGTAGGAGAAACTGATAAAATCCAATACTCCTTTATGATTAAAAAAACCTTATGGAGAGGGAGGTGAGGGGGGCAGGGTTCAGGATTGGGAACTCATGTACACCCGTAGCAGATTCATGTTGATGTATGGCAAAACCAATACAGTATTGTAAAGTAAAATAAAGTAAAATTTAAAAAAGAGACAAGAGAAAAGAAAAAAAATAAAAATAAAATAAAATGTATTCAAACAACCAACAAAAAAAACACCTTCAAGAAACCAGAAGTAAACTCAAAATAATAAAGGCCACATATGAAAGTTTACAGCTAGCATCATAATTGCGAAAAAATAAAAGCTTTTCCTTTGAAACAGGGCCACCATAAGGACACTTTCTTTTGCTTCCATTTAACATTGTGCTGGAAACCCTAGAACAATTAGGGGAGAAAAATAAGTAAAAGGTACCCAAATTGGAAGTATAAAATCTTTTGGCAAACATGATCTTATATATAGAAGACTCTAAATATTCCAGACAAACACTAGAAAAAAAACAGTTTAGTAAAGTTTTGGGATACAAACACCAAAAATCAGTTGTATTTCCATATACTACAATGATCTGAAAAAGGAAGTCAAGTCCATGTACAATAGCATCAAACATAAAATACATAGGAATAAACTAAGATTAGAGCCTCATATTCAGATGATGCTGAAAGAAATTAAAGATGTCAGCTTACAGAAAGACATTCCATGTTCATGGATTTGACTTTAATACTGTAATATTAATACTGTCCAAATTGAGGTACAGATTTCATACAACTCCTATCAAAGTCTCCTATCAAAACAGTGATATATTTGCATCAAGATAGACTTATAAACCAAGGAAACAGCCCCCAGAAATAAACCTTTGCATATGTGGTCACGTGATTTTTTGGTAAGGGTGTCAAAACCATTTAATGGAGAATGAACTTACTCCTTGGAAGGGAAGTTATGACCAACCTACATAGCATATTGAAAAGCAGAGGCATTACTTTGCCAGCAAAGGTCCATCTAGTCAAGGCTATGGTTTGTATGGATGTGAGAGTTGGACTGTGAAGAAAGCTAAGCACCGAAGAATTGATGCTTTTGAACTGTGGTGTTGGAGAAGACTCTTGAGAGTCCCTTGGACTGCAAGGAGATCCAACCAGTCCATTCTGAAGGAGATCAACCCTAGGATTTCTTTGGAAGGAATGATGCTAAAGCTGAAACTCCAATACTTTGGCCACCTCATGTGAAGAGTTGACTCATTGGAAAAGACTCTGATGCTGGGAGGGATTAGGTGCAGGAGGAAAAGGGGACGACTGAGGATGAGAAGGCTGGATGGCATCACCGACTCAATGCACGTGAGTCTGAGTGAACTCCGGGAGATGGTGATGGACAGGGAGGCCTGGCATGCTGCGATTCATGGGGTTGCAAAGAGTCGGACACGACTTAGCGACTGAACTGACTGACTGAACAGTTTCCACAAATGGTAATGGATATCCACAAGCAGATGAATAAAGTTAGAAACTTAGCTACACTACACTATAAACAAGTAACAAAATGGATCAAAGACCTAAACATCCTAAGAGATTAAACTGCAAAACTCTTAGAAGAAAACACGAGGGAAAAGTTTTCTAACACTGGGTTTGCCAAAGATTTCTCGGCTATAACAAAAGCAAAAAAAAATTTCATAAAAACTTAGAACTCAAAGGACAAAGAATGAAAAGCTGATCATGTGCTGAGATAAAATATTTGCTGATCATTTCTGATAGGTTAATACCCAGAATAAATGAAGAACCCCAACCCAACAAAAACAGATAATCCAATTAAGAAATGAGCAAAGGACTTGGAAAAGATATTTCTCCAAAAACACAAATGGCTAACAAGCCCATAAAATGCTTAACATAATTAATTATTCAGTTCAGCTGCTCAGTCATATCCAACTCTTTGCAACCCCTTGAATCGCAGCACCCCAGGCCTCCCTGTCCATCACCAACTCCTGGAGTTCACTCAGACTCACGTCCATCGGGTCAGTGATGCCATCCAGCCATCTCATCCTCGGTCATCCCCTTCTCCTCCTGCCCCCAATCCCTCCCAGCATCAGAGTCTTTTCCAATGAGTCAACTCTTCGCATGAGGTGGCCAAAGTACTGGAGTTTCAGCTTTAGCATCATTCCTTCCAAAGATCACCCAGGGCTGATCTCCTTTAGAATGGACTGGTTGGATCTCCTTGCAGTCCAAGGGACTCTCAAGAGTCTTCTTTAACACCACAGTTCAAAAGCATCAATTCTTCAGCGCTCAGCCTTCTTCACAGTCCAACTCTCACATCCATACACGACCACTGGAAAAACCATAGCCTTGACTAGACGGACCTTTGTTGGCAAAGTAATGTCTCTGCTTTTCAATATGCTATCTAGGTTGGTCATAACTTTCCTTCCAAGGAGTAAGCGTCTTTTAATTTCATGACTGCATTCACCATCTGCAGTGATTTTGGAGCCCAAAACAATAAAGTCTGACACTGTTTCTCTATCTATTTCCCATGAAGTGATGGGACCAGATGCCATGATCTTTGTTTTCTGAATGTTGAGCTTAAAGCCAACTTTTTCACTCTCCTCTTTCACTTTCATCAAGAGGCTTTTTAGTTCCTCTTCACTTTCTGCCATAAGGATGGTGTCATCTGCATATCTGAGGTTATTGATATTTCTCCCGGCAATCTTGATTCCAGCTTGTGCTTCTTCCAGCCCAGCATTTCTCATGAGGTACTCTGTATATAAGTTAAATAAGCAGGGTGACAGTATATAGCCTTGATGTATTCCTTTTCCTATTTGGAACCAGTCTGTTGTTCCATGTCCAGTTCTAACTGTTGCTTCCTGACCTGCATATAGGTTGTTGCTACTGCTAAGTCTCTTCAGTCATGTCTGACTCTGTGCGACCCCATGGAGTATAGCCTACCAGGCTCCTCCGTCCATGGGATTTTCCAGGCAAGAGTACTGGAGCAGGTTGCCATTGCCTTCTCCTGCATATAGGTTAGGGAAATGTAAATCAAAACTATAGCTTTCCTTGTGGCCCAGCTGGTAAAGAATCTGCCTGCAATGCAGGAGACCTGAGTTCAATCCCTGGGTTGGGAATATCCCCTGGAGAAGGGAAAGACTATCCACTCCAGTATTCTGGCCTTGAGAATTTCATGGACTGTATAGCCCATGTGGTTGCAGAGTCGGACTTGACTGAGTGAGTCCTTCTCCATTCTCAAATCAAAAATATAATAAATACAGTCTCATTAGGATCAGTTCAGTTACTCAGTCATTCCCAACTCTTTGCAACCCCTTGAATCACAGCATGCTAAGCCTCCCTGTCCATCACCAACTCCCAGAGTCCACCCAAATCCATGTCCATTGAGTCAGTGATGCCATCCAAACACCTCATCCTCTGCCTCTTCTCCTCCTGCCCTCAATCTTTCCCAGCATCAGAGTCTTTTCCAATGAGTCAGTTCTTCGTATCAGGTGGTCAAAGTATTGGAGTTTCAGCTTCAACATCAGTCTTTCCAATGAATGCTCAGGATTGATTTGCTTAGGATGGACTGGTTGGATCTCCTTGCAGTCCAAGGAACTCCAGAGTTTTCTCCAATACCACAGTTCAAAAGCATCAATTCTTCGGTGCTCAGCTTTCTTCACAGTCCAGCTCTCACATCCATACATGTCATCTGCATATCTGAGGTTATTGATATTTCTCCCTGCAATCTTGATTCCAGCTTGTGCTTCCTCCAGCCCAGTGTTTCTCATGATGTATTCTGCATAGAAGTTAAATAAACAGAGTGACAATATGCAGGCTTGATGTACTCCATTTCCTATTTGGAACCAGTCTGTTGTTCCATGTCCAGTTCTAACTGTTGCTTCCTGACCTGCATACAGATTTCTCAAAAGGTAGGTCAGGTAGTCTGGTATTCCCATCTCTTTCAGAATTTTCCACAGTTTAGCTCATTAGGATAGCTACTATTTAAAAAAAAAAAAAGTGGAGACATTTGAGAGAATGTGCATTGCTGAGGGAAATGTGAAATCATGTAGTCACTATGCAAAACAGTATGGTGGTCGCTCAAACTACAGATAGAATTACCATGTGATTCAGTTATTCACTTTTGGACTCATACCCAAAAAGTTGAAAGCAGGATCTTGGAAAAAAAAAAAAAAGACAGAAAAATTCATAGCAGTGGGTTTCCCAAGTGGCTCAGTGGTAAATAATGCACCTGCCAAACAGGAGATGTAGGTTTTATCCATGGATCAGGAAGATCCCCTGGAGAAGGGAATGGTAACCTACTCCAGTATTCTTGCTTGAGAAATCCTATCGACAGATTTCTGGTGGGGTACAGTCCACAGGGTCGCAGAGAGCCAGACACAACTTAGTGACTAAACCACTGCAACAGGGAGGTATAGCAGCATTATTCACAACAGCCATAAAGGAGAAGTGACCTGTGTCCATCAACAGATGAATGGATATCCATGATGTGATCTGTGTATCTATCTATTAGATAGATATCCTTTGACTGTGTGGATCCCAATAAACTGTGGAAAATTCTGAAAGAGATGGGAATACCAGACCACCTGACCTGCCTCTTGAGAAACCTATACGCAGGTCAGGAAGCAACAGTTAGAACTGGACATGGAACAACAAACTGGTTCCAAATAGGAAAAGGAGTACGTCAAGGCTGCATATTGTCACCCTGCTTATTTAACTTCTATGCAGAATACATCATGAGAAACGCTGGGCTGGAGGAAGCACAAGCTGGAATCAATATTGCTGGGAGAAATATCAATAACCTCAGATATGCAGATGACACCACCCTTATGGCAGAAAGTGAAGAGGAACTAAAGAGCCTCTTGATGAAAATGAAAGAGGAGAGTGAAAAAGTTGGCTTAAAACTCAACATTCAGAAAACGAACATCATGGCATCTGGCCCCATAACTTCATGAGAAATAAGTGGGGAAACAGTGGAAACAGTGTCAGACTTTATTTTTGGGGGGCTTCAAAATCACTGCAGATGGTGAATGCAGCCATGAAATTAAAAGACACTTACTCCTTGGAAGGAAAGTTATGACCAACCTAGGGGTGGGAGGAGAAGGGGACGACAGAGGATGAGATGGCTGGATGGCATCATCAACTTGATGCACATGAGTCTGCGTGAACTCCAGGAGTTGGTGATGGACAGGGAGGCCTGGTGTGCTGCAGTTCAAGGGGTTGCAAAAAGTCGGACATGACTGAGTGACTGAACTGACTGACTGAGACTTCCTTTAAGGCCAAATGGCAAATTCACATGTTTCAACATGGTTGAAACTTGAGGACATTGATGTTAAATGAAAAGTCAGCCACAGAAAGACAAATACTGTGATTCTACTTAAGAGGTACCTAGAACAGTCACAAAGAGTTGGACATGACTGAACAACGGAACTGAGAATAGTCAAATTCAGAGACAGAATGAATGGTAGTTGCCATGCAGGAGGGGAGAAAAGGGATGGAAAGTTGTTTAATGGCTATTCTAGTTTCTCTTTTGCAAAATGAATTCTGGAGGTTGGTTGCACAGCAGTGTGAATATACAGTTGACCCTTGAACAACCTAAGGATTAGAGGTGTCAACCCCCTCAAATTATATTTCACTCTCTGTATCCCTGGTTCCACAACTGTGGGTTCAACCAACCTTGAATTATGTAGTCCTTATTATTGAGAACATCTGTCTATAAGCTGACCTACACATTGTGTTGTTCAAGGGTCAACTCTATGTGATATTGACATGTACACTTAAAGATGGTTAAGATAAGGTTTACGTTACATACTGTGTCACAGTTAGAAGGAATTCGAGTCTGGAAGGAGCAGTGAGTGTCGACTATACTTCAGAATTTTTTCCTATGAAAGGCATTTTGTAATGATCAAATTGGGCTCTTCAGTTGTTGCCCTGGGATACATTTGTAACTCAGGTCTTTTGCAGTATGGCTTCAGGGACCACTACCTCTTGCCTGAGGTGCAGAGCTGGGAAAATAAAGGTGATCTCTTTGGAAGTCCCTGGGATCCTCACACAATGTCGTGACTGATGCTCCCCTAGATTAAAGAGGGGTCTGCTGAACCTCAGAACTGTTATCTGAAAACCTGCCTCAGAGCTGTAGAGGATGAAGGAATCCAGGTCAAGCACACAGCACCATCAGGTGATTACAACACAGCCCCAAAGACATCCCAGGTCCTGGCAGAACCTGGAGTCTCTTCAAAGGAACAGAGTCTAAACAGTCATGACATGTACTCTGCTCTCTAAAAACTAGTAAAATCTCAGTAAACTGAAGTCTTCTGCTCAGTGAGACAGCTTATACAGCCTCAGCACTGAGGCCCTTCACCAATCCCCACAGGAAACAGCTCCTCCCTAAACTGTGATTAGCCTCCAAACACTCATTCCCACTCATCCCAATAATTTTCCTTGTAACTTCTGCAATAATTTCTCTGCTGGCAGTAAAGTTACTGTTATACACACAGCTTCCCTTGTTCTCATGTTTTCCTGATGACTTGGATCTGAAAGAGGCCCTGGAGCTGGAGGGTCGGCAGAGATGAGGGAGGGGGAGGAGGTAGCAGAGAATACTCATACATTCACCATTTGACTGTATCCCACTAGTGACTTGGAGAAGGCGATGGCACCCCACTCCAGTACTCTTGCCTGGAAAATCACATGGACAGAGGAGCCTGGTAGGCTGCAGTCCATGGGGTTGCTAGGAGTCAGACACAACTGAGCGACTTCCCTTTCACTTTTCACTTTCATGCATTGGAGAAGGAAATGGCAACCCACTCCAGTGTTCTTGCCTGGAGAATCCAAGGGACGGAGGAGCCTGGTGGGCTGCCGTCTATGGGGTCGCACAGAGACGGACACTACTGAAGCGACTTAGCAGCAGCAGGAGCAGCACCAGTGACTATTTTCTAGAAGTTAGCCATGTGTCACGTCGTATTCTGCCAGGATTGTGGGTTAGGAAGAACATATGCCTAGATATCAGAATTTTCCCTTCAATTCATTCCTCGGGAAAGATGGAGTCAAGTGATGAGACTCTAAAATGATTTGAGTTTACAATGGCTGTCTACAATGACTCCTTTTGATGCTGTCTTAACTGTTTTATTTTAAATACAAAGTGTCATCTGAGAAAGACACATCAACCAGAGAAGACCCCAACCCATGTGGTTTTGGACTGTTAGAGGTCCCCTGGCAGAATTGGTGAAGGTAGTTAGCTGCGTGCACACACAAACACACACGAGCACACAGAGGGACACCAGCTCATTAGCTACCCTCTGGTGGATGTCCTGTGTCCTCAGCCAAATTTCAGGGGTCGCTACGAAGCCTTTGAGTAATCACTTTAAAAAAGCAGAGTAAGTTAACCATAGGAAACAAACATCTGATCATTCATTGAAAGATTAAGAGGAAAAACTGGTGTTACATTATGGGAATGGGTCCCCATGGTTTGGGATCAAGCTTCCTGCAGTTGTGCCTGATTCAAATATTGCCTATTATGTGACTAAACACATGAACTCTGGAAAACTTATGATTCAGTATGTCACTTGGGATGACACAAATGTCAGAGTTACATATGAAGCATGGATTATTATGTGACTAGAAAAGGCAGTATTGAAAAGAAATGTCTGATGATTTTAAGGGTATATCTAACCCAACTGGTAGACATTTGACAGTTTTGGCACTAAGAGTGTATATTCACTGTGTCCAGAAAACATTTATGTCTTTTCACTGAAGATGGAAGGGCATTTAAGGGCACTCATTTGTCTGTATGGAGCCCAGGGCCTTACTCTTCAATGTCTTTCAGATGTAGGACCCCTGGGCTAATCCAACTGCAGCTTTAGTGCTCATAAACCAGTTAGTTCTGACATGACGGACAAGATAACTATCCTGCAATTAAGACATTGTCTGTACCCTTCACTAACTCTCATTATATATGGCGGCTACTGCAAGTTGCCTTCTTTCAAAACCCACTCTTGCTCCTTTCTCTCAACACAAGTCCCTGCCCCCAACTTCTGGAGCAATTTCAGTTCCCTCTCACTCCAAACATCACTTAGGATCACACACCACCCCCTCAACCTAGCAGGGGGTGGCCTCTTCTGAGGTAGGTTAATCCTTTCTTATTTCCTAAATCCCAGGTTTTCCCTTTCTCTGATATACTCTATTGATTATCCATCCATCCATCCTCCTGCACCTTCAACGTCTCTCCCAGTGGTTCCTTCCCCATCGCTTAATACTCCTGTCTCCCTGATCTAGTTTAAAAATCTTTCAATGTGTTTCCTAATTATCACGGGTTTCCTCACGGGTCAGCTCCTAGAAGAACTTATTCATTATATCAGCAGATCCCAAATTGAAGTGGATGTGCTCTCAAACTACCCCAATAAAATCTCCGGGGGTAGAGAAGGCAATGGCACCCCACTCCAGTACTCTTGCCTGGAAAATCCCATGGATGGAAGAGGCTAGTAGGCTGCAGTCCATGGGGTCGCTAAGAGTCAGACACGACTGAGCAACTTCACTTTCACTTTTCACTTTCACGCACTGGAGAAGGAAATGGCAACCCACTCCAGTATTCTTGCCTGGAGAATCCCAGGGACAGAGGAGCCTAGTGGGCTGCCATCTGTGGGGTCGCACAGAGTCGGACACAACTGAAGCGACTTAGCAGCAACAGAGAGACTCACATGAACATTGATGAATTCTGATCAGGACGCTGGACGCACAGGTTGAGCCCTGGTCATTTGTGCATGGGATGGTCAGGGGGCACTTTGGACACAAGAGACGTGAGCAAAGAGGGAGCTCTCCAGCCTGGAGGTGCTAACCGGCGCCCCCTCAGGCATGGCTCTGCCTTCACTCCTCAATGTGTTGTCCTAAGTGGATTGGGGCGTATTATTTTAACTAATCAACACACAGGGCAGTGTGTTGATTTAGACGGCTCCAGACTGAAGAAACTAACACAAGCCCCTGAGAATAGGATTGAGAAACTGATCATTTTTACTCCTACTGCGTTTCTTCAATAGCCATGTTAAGAGACACAATAGTTCAATAAATCTACCGAAAAATTTAACTGAAACTTAAGACATAGTAATGTTTGTCATTAGGAGAAAGATTCCTTTTCTTAGATGTACAGTGACTCGGCACGTTAAATTTATAGTAAGTATACAGAATGCAGCGAAACCTCTAATTCTGTCAGCACTCTGTCAAGTTATGTAATTATTCCAATACTCCACACAATTTCACTAGATTTAGCCATAAATGTTTAGGAGTGAAAGATAAAAAAAATCCATTTACCGTTGGGGAAGCATTTGGCTCTCCCTACCATGATGGAAATTGCTAGAATACACTGGAAATAAAACCAGATGTATTCCTCTATCACCAAATACTATTGGCAGATGCATGGAAAATACTGAAGATTTGAAGAAATAGGTTTAGAACAAATTATATAGTGTGGGAGGTTGCTATACAGTTGAATGAAAATATAAATGTTTTGAACATGTCTTAGATTATAGTATCTGTCAGATTCTATTTCAAAAATGATATACAACTAAAATTACTTTTGTGAGCCAACTTCAACATGAAATGACCCCATCGTGGAAAATATAACTATAGCCACAGTTGATATCAGTAGGTTTATGGATATCATACCACATGTGCAATCCATCCATCATATTATTCACAAACAAGGAGACTCCAGGATGAAGTTGAAAATAGTGTATACAGTGTTAAGTTGTCATTGATGGGACTAATTTCATGAAAGCAAGACTTCATAAAATCACTGCAGACTTTAAAATCACTGCGGATGGTGACTTCAACCACGAAATTAAAAGACATTTGCTCCTTGGAAGAAAAACTATGACCAGCCTAGACAGCATATTAAAAAGCACAGACATTACTTTGTCAGCAAAGGTCCATGTAGTCAAAGCTATGGTTTTCTCAGTAGTCATGTATGGATGTGAGAGTGGGACAATAAAGAAAACCGAGCACCAAAGAACTGATGCTTTTGAACTGTGGTGTTGGAGAAGACTCTTGAGAGTCCCTTGCACATCAAGGAGATCAAACCAGTCACTCCTAAAAGAAATCAGTCCTGAATGTTCATTGAAAGGACTGATCCTGAAGCTGAAACTCCAATACTTTGGCCACCTGATGCGAAGAACTGACTCCTTAGAAAAGACCCTGATGCTGGGAAAGATTGAAGGCAGGAAGAGAAGGGGACAAGAGAGGAAGAGATGGTTAAATGGCATCATCAACTTGATGGTCATGAGTTAGAGCAAGCTCTGGGAGTTAGTGATGGACAGGGAAGCCTGGCATGCTGCAGTCCATGGAGTCACAAAGAGTCAGACACGACTAAATGACTGAACTGAATTGAAGACTTCGTAGTTGGAACTGAATTGAAGACTTCATAGTTGAATCTTCATGATACTTTGCAATAAGAACCATTTACCATCATCTATTGCAAAAAGAGAAAATATATGGGAAAAATTCTAAAATAGAGTGGATATATGTGTAACAGATTCACTTTGCTGTACACCTGGAACTATAAGCCAATAAAAATAACAAAGACAAGTAATGCATTTGTCTTATCAAAATTTCAGATGTTTCACATTTACTGACCTTGTCAATAGGATACCCTCCTGGAGAGGGTCAAGTGATCTTGTAGCAATGACAGGACAAACTGCTTTTGAAGAAATTCATGCTAGGAGAACCATATTGCAAAATCTCATTTTGACATGATTCCAATGTTGAGATTTTGTCCTAAAAAAAAAAAAAAGAAAGAAAAGCTTAAAGTCTCTTGTGTCTGCATACTAAAATCTGGAAGGGTTTTAAAACATTAGAAGGTTATATTTTCAAACAATTTCAGGAGGTTTGGGCTAATTGGTTGAAGATGTAGAAATACTACATCTTCCAAATAGTTGCAACAATTGATTGTCAGAGAAGATGTGAGCTTTACAGAAGAATCTCAAAAACAAAGAGTTTTGCGTAATTGGTAAATGGAAGTAACCAGTGAGTTTCACAATTTAATAAGAGAGAACAGTGTGGTTTATCTGCAGCGACCCGTCTAAGATATTTCTCAGTTGTGACAACCCTTAAAACCAAGAATCAAAACAAACTAAACTTAGAGCTTCAAAATTCTATATCACAGAGTGGTAAAAACAAACTTCAGAAAACAGAGCACTTGTATTCACATCACTGACAAATTAGTGTTTTCATTTTTGGTGAAGAAAGGTTTTGTATCAAGAGTATATTATATTTGAGAATAAAAATATACATACTACATTAATACAGCTGCGTATACATATGACATAAGTGTGCGTGTGTTCTGTGCTAAGTCGCTTCAGTCGTGTCTGACTCTTTGCAACTCCATGAACTGTAGCCTGCCAGGCTCCACTGTCCATGAGATTCTCCAGGCAAGAATAATGGAGTGGGTTGCCATGCCCATCTCCAGGGGATCTTCCATATCTAGGGATCGAACTCGTGCTCCTGCATTGCAGGCAGATTCTTTACAATTGAGCCACCAGGGAAGCCCTGACATAAGTATACAGACATAACGATATCACTTGTCTACCCAGATCACAATCTATTTGCTGGCTAGTATGTTGTGACCTTTTGTATTTTCATTCTAGGAATCAGATTTTAGCTAATTTCCCACATTTATCAGTTGAATCTACCTTGATTTGACACCATTTTTCTAATTCCTCCTGAAAACTCCTCTCCTGCGGGTTTCATGGTAACTTTTCTTCTTTTTTACTATTAATTCTTGAAGTTTTTCTCCAGGCACTTCATTCCACCTGTCCCTTAAAATTTGGTGTTCCCAAGGTGCTCAGCTGTTTGTGTTTCTGTATACACCCCCTGGAGGGGACTGGAGATATTTCTGCACTCAAACTCTTTGAGCTCATCCTTAAGCCATTGCTACAGGGACCAGTCCCACTCAAGAGCAGCTCAGCATCATCTCACCTGCCTGGCACCCTGGCCTGGACCTCCTGACATGACTCACAGATGCCTGTGGGAATCTGCTCAGGGCTGACACATGTAGCCCAGAAAACCAAGCAGTTAGACGTAGCAAAACTTGATCGAAAGGGATGATCAAGTCTCCAGGATAAATGCCTCCCTATTTCTTCTGACCTTTCCTGAAGTTCCATGGGCTGGAGCAATCAGTCACCTGAAGTGGAGACCAGCTCAATAAAGCGTTGTATTGTCTCTCATTTCCCTACTACTGGGATAGCATGTAAGACACTGAACAGCTTAAACTAGTTTTGCTTCCTTAAAGCAGTTTGTTGATTAATCAAACGAGTGATTTTACAGGAACAGCACTGTGCATGTGCAAGATGGGAACCCTTGTCCCCAGCATGACCCTGGAACCAAGAATCTTAAATTTGTAGAACCCAAGTAATAACGATATTGCCACTAGAGTCCTTTATAAAACAAGATGTTCTTCAATAAGAAAAACCAGTTTCCAGGAGCCCAAGTAGCTATGTTACCATTTATGGATTGATTTGAGACTACCCTATCAGCCAAGTGTGAAATTCCCCTAGCCCCTTAAACTTTGCCCCCAACTCTGACTTGGGGAGATGGTTTGAGCGTTGATCTTGCAATAAAGCTTGCTTTCCTCAGAAACTAGCGCCATAGTATGGGTTTCTACACGCGCTGGGCAGTGAGCCCTTGCTCAGCATCACTTCCTCCCATTGTACTGTGTTCCCAATAAACCACCTGCACTTCAGTCTCCACTTGGGTGCCCTGAAAACAGAATCTGAAACAAAGACATGGGATCAGCTCCATCACCAACCACGCGTACTTCAACATCCACAGGTCTCCTCCACCAGGTTTCTGTCCAGCCTAACTGCCAGTGTCCGCGTCTACCTGAATGGCCCACAGCAATCTCAAGGCCCAAGAGAAACACTCAGTTCTTATCTTTCCTTTATTTTAGTAAGAGGCACCATCATTTGAGCTGATCACTTCTGGGGACCTCAAATTATTCTTGAGATCTCTGTTCTCACTCCTTTAACAAGTCACAATTCTAAATTCTGTATCTGTATTCCCTCAGGCATAGAAGCCTTAGTTAGAATCCTAACTAAAAACCCAATTATTGTCTCATCTGATTTTGTTCACCCCCATTTTTTACCTGCTTTAGTCATTTAATTTCATGAACATTTATAGCATAAAGATTAATTCAGTAAACATCTACATGTATAAACCACTCACCAAGAAAGAGTTTTAGCACTACATTTGAAGCCTCCATTTTCTATTAGGATCCAAATTCAAGCCCATCCCATTTCTTTGAATAGTCCCTTGAAATTGGAACCATTTACAATGCAGATGATCTAGAACCTAGATTTGCAGATTTTATTCCCATGGTATCATTTGTCATGTACTTCTGTCCCTATCTTCTATAAATTGAAAGTTAGATCTAGACACTTGGGATTCAAGCCTGTATTTTGGCAAGAACAGTTAATAGGGGACTGTTTCAGGCCAGCTATTCTGGGGTGCAGCAAATATTTTTTCCCACAGGTTCTGACACTGTATTGTAATAAAGTAAAATACCAATAAAAATGGGGAAAGGGAAGGAGGGATGGTAAACACAATGAGTGCATCGGAGTTGGTCATAGTTCTCTGACCAGCTGATTTCTCTGGAGGTCTTTCAAGAGGACAAGGAAGGTATTTCCCCTCAAATCCCTCCAAGAAGGAATGGTTTGTCCACCAGCTCCTTCCTCCCACTGCCAGAGCTGCCCCAGGGACTACAGACTCTGCCCCGCACCCCAATCATCTGATGTGCATTCAGAGGGTCCCCAGTGCCCTCACGTTCCCAGAGGGAGTCACCATAAGGCAAGGCTGTGAGCAACCTGATGCCCCCTACAGCCCTCGCAGATCCCTCGCTCTCAGGCAGTGGCTGAGGCAGCAGCAATTTCTCTCCCTAGACTACAGAAAAGTACTACCCAGCATTAGAGGCACTGGACTCTGGCCAAGTGAATGTTAGAATGGCGCACATCTGAATCCAGAACTGCCATGCCATAAACTTCAATCAGAAGGCACAAAATGTCTCACTTTTTGACAAGAGAATACATTGATCATTTTCTAAAATCATTATTTTCTGTGCTACAAGACTCAGGCAAATCCTTCACTGTAAGATTTATTCATGTTGTTGACTGTGCTTGTAATTCATTTTCAGGGCTTACTTCAGCCTCCCCTGACATCAGGGTGCCTGAGTTGATATCTGCTCAACTTTTTGTGTTCCTTGAATGAGAATGGGTACCCTTATTTCTACTATTAAAAGTCATCCAGGCCACCTACCAGCTCAATTTCCCCCAGTAAGCAGGATGGGCTAATGTAGTCAGTCTTTAAAATTCTACTAACATTTAGGCTTGGAAGTATACCCATCCTGGAACAAGAATAGGATTACCGGGGGAGGAGAAATCAGTAATCTTGACACAATCCAAGGTCATGCCAAAGAACAGGATGAGTGAGAGAAGATCAGATACACTGACTTTGTGGAGAGACAGATGGCAGCCTCATGGTTCCCAGGCCACAAAAAGACAACAATAAGGGGACTGCCTTGGTAGCCTCAGGGAGAGCAGGCCATCTCATCAGCAGAGAGGTGGGCGATGGGGCAAGAACAAGCACACGTCCAAGGCTGCTGATGGGATCAGCATCCGTCTCAGGCCTTTCACACGACGTCATCTCCCCTCTGCCTGAATGACGGTGACCCAGCCTGGCTAACAGATCCATTTCCATGTATCACCCAGCTTGGAACTGGAATCTGCAGTTCACCAGCTCCTTCAGGGTCTGCAGTTGTAGCACCTCCCTGCTCAAAGTGAGCTCTACCTGAGGCAGCACTGAGCGATGGGAGACAAGGTCACAGCTGTTAAAGGCACAAATCTGGGAACTGATGGTTGACTCAGAGTCCCTCATTGGGTTGGTTGAGGCCTTCTCTAGCATGTCTCACAGCTTGACTACTCTATCCAATCTGCTTCCTCCTGTTCCTTTCACGGCTGCTCATTGCTGACCAACATCTTATACCCCAAACTTTCAGCACCTGCCTTAGGCAACCTGCAACAGCTCACTGTCCATGTGCTTCTCCCCTACCACTCATTCTAGATTTCTCACCTTCAGACCTTGCCTGTATGGTTTAGGTTACTTGCAGAAAGGTTAATAGTTTTCATTCCTGAAAGTTTTAACCCCAGCCACCAAGCTCTTGGTTACTGAAATTCATGGCTATTGACAGTCACAGAGGGACCAAAAGATGCCACCCCATGATTCCCAGACATGTTCCCCACCCCATCATTATCTAAGGGCAGACTTACCTCCATACCACAGCCAAAGTTATCTAGTAATTGCTTTCTTGTGTCTCCTTGGCAGGAAACTTCCCTCTGTCCTTCTAACCCATATATCAAAAACTTGCAACAAAGGATAAGCTTGTGGCAGAGGGAAGCACCCTCCCTGGGTGGGTCCTGAATAGGAAATGTAGGAGTGGCCATTCCTATCTCCACTCGTTGATGCTAAGTAGAAGATGAGGATATTCTATTGGCAGCACCATGGATGTAGTTAAGGGCTGGTGCCCGCCTCTGCTTTTTGGAATCCTACCATCCCCATGTACACCAGGGAGCCCAGCTGCCATCTACCTTGGCCTATGGAGTTTCTTCCCCACAAGTTTCTCAGGGATTGGTGGCTTCACTACTATTCTCCTTTGGATCCAGAGAAAGGAGTAACCTCTGGGGTGTCCAGGGAGACAGATAGCACATGACTTCTCTGGACAAATATTCAAGCCATCCAGACCACTTGTAAGAACTCTCCACTAGCACTGATCAGGATTCCCTGATATAGTTGAGCCCAGATATTCTGCCAACACTGGGCACTGCAGTGGACCCATGCTGGAATGGGAAGAGGGATGCTCCTCTGAGATGATCAGTCATTGAAGATCACAGGTCATACCAAAGAATGGGATGAACTGGAGAGAAGAGTGAGATCACCCAGACTTCAAATAGAGATAGTAGGTGAAATGGTTTATATTCAACAGAAAACAATTCCAGCAAGGGTCTGGTTTGAGACCAGAGCAAGGGAAATAGAGGTGGCCATCACTGGACTAGCTAGGCAGTCTAGGAGAGAGGGGACCTCACCAGTCAAGCAGGAAGGGGGCCGTGGGAGCATGACAGACAGTGCCGAGGCTGCTGCACGGTCTGCGTTGTCCTCATTCTTCCCCACACCTTACCCCCTCTCTGCTCAGCCATCTGGCACAGCCAGCCCAGCAGACAGATTTGTTTCCACTAAGTCAGCAGTTAGAATATGCCAGTTCACCAGCTTCTTCACCAGTGAGTCAGAGCCTTCCTGCTCAAGGTGAAGTTCTCTCTGGGGAAGAACTGTGATGGAATGAAGTGCTGGGTCATGGCTGTTTCGGACACAAGTTGGGGCATTGATGAGGAACTCTGGTGTGAGCACGCCCATTGAGTTGGCTGAAGCATTCTCTGGCCTGCTTTCCCAGTCTGACTTCATCTGCCCAATGTTTCCTCCTAGATGTTGATCCCTGATAATTACCTTGTACCCCCAGTTATATATCAGCCCTTCTTTGGGAGGATCCAACCTGCAAAGGGTCATTGTTGCTATTGCGTTCCTCTACTGCCCATTCTGGGCTTCCCTGGTGACTCAGAGGTTAAAGCGTCTGCCTCCAATGCAGGAGACCTGGGTTCGATCCCTGGGTCGGGAAGATCCCCTGGAGAAGGAAATGGCAACCCACTCCAGTATTCTTGCCTGGAGAATCCCATGGACAGAGGAGCCTGGTAGGTGCTAGTCTACGGGGTCGCAAAGAGTTGGACACGACTGAGCGACTTCACCTCACTGCCCATTCTAGGCTTCACTTGTGTGATCTAGATTTGCCCAGAGTGGGTAACTCAGACATTCATCTCTGAGCAGTCCTTAGTCTTCACCTGGCTTACCAATTTCTTACCAGATCACTGAATCTGAAATTCCTGCTATTACCAGGCAGGAAGTAGCAAACAGGGCCTACTGAGGCCCACACATGCTCCCATTATGTAGCAGAAGCCCTCGTTCTTCATAATGGCTAGAGTCAATCATATCATTAAATGTTTTCACCTGTTAGTCGGTCCTATAGAGTCTGGTAGTATCCTATGTTTGGTGAAACTCTTGTGTCCTTTTATGGGAACATTACCCACTTTTACCTTCCTCTGTTTAAAAACTAGACCATCGAATGTTGTAGCAAGAGGGAGCACATGTTCCAAAACAGATCCTGAGTTGGAGAGGTAGAAGGGGCCACGCCCACCTCCACTCTCACACTAAATATCCTCAGATGCTACCTGTTAGTGGTATTAAGCAGTGGCTATGCATGCAGTTTAAGACAGTAAGGTGTCAGGCATCAAAAACTGATACACCAGCTCTGGACAAGAGGCCATATTTCGGGTTTGTCAGGCCAGGACTGTGCAGCATACCACAGTAGACTGTGTTCCTGTGGGGCCTGTTGTCGGACTGGTGGCGGATAATCACTGAACCCATCTAATTACTGCAAGTCATACACACACACTGAATGGGGAGATGATTGACAGAGACCATGATTCCCACATCCTTTAAGACTTTGGGGCAACAGTAGTATCTTCTATTTTGCATAGTATTAATTCTGAAAGTGAAAGTGAAGTTGCTCAGTCGTGTTCGACTCTTCACGACCCCATGGACTGAGGAGCCTGGTAGGCTACAGTCCATGGGATTTTCCAGGCAAGAGTACTGGATTGGGGTGCCACGCTCTTCTCCAGGGGATGTTCCCAACCCAGGGATCGAACCTGGGTCTCCCACATTACAGGCAGATGCTTTACCCTCTGAGCCACACCTTTTCCACTGATTTCACAGTCAGTCACCTGAAAGACTTCTCTACCCTTATCACTTAGTCCACAAATCAAGAAGTGTCACGAGGGCTCTACCAATTGCCAAGTGGGTCAATCCTCTCAAGCCTTTAGTGTGATGGAAAATGACCACAGGGTGATCCAGAGACCCATTGGACCAATAATAAGGCCAACTTCGGGTGGACTTAACCTTCCACATACCTTTACTCTAATAGCAAAGTTGTAGTGAGTGTTTTGGGTTATTCATCAGTAACGTATCTGACCCTGTGTCCAGTGACTCCTAATTGATCTGAGTAGTTTCCTTTCCATAGAGTGGAGTTACCCACTTTACATAACTGTCCATAGACGTTTTTGGGGAGGAACTTGGGGAAATCACTCCATGTACTGGTCATGATATTGTGGGGTCCTTCCTCAGGGGGTCTTGGCCTGTACTGACTCAGGTTTAATAAGGGAGCAAAGGACACTGGCTTTTCATTGGGCAGCAAGTGTCAACATCCTGCTCATCCACTCTTGATCCCCTTTGGTTGGGCAAGTCAGGTGACACTTTTGGTGGTCATCCTTTTCACCACTCCATGGATCACGGTCTAGCAGCCCTGTGGTTTGGGGTTTCTGCTCGCCACTCTGGCTTTGTGGCTCTTTATGTGAACCCTCAGAGGCAATGGGGATGTAGTTAAGGACTGTAGCCAGCCTCTGCTTCTCTGAATCATACCAACCCCATGGATACCAGGGAGCCCAGCTCTATATATCCACAGCTGTCCACTTTGGCCTGCGGAGGATCCCTCACAAAGGGCTCACAGTGTCTGGTGTCCTCATTAACACTCTCCTTTGTGTCTAGAGAAAAAGATGATCTCTGGGGCATCCTGGAGAACAAACAGCACATGGCTCAATATCCGAACCATCCAGACCACCTGCTTACTACACCTTTCAGCTTCTTCCAAGGATAGAAAAACAACACAAGGACCTTCCCAAGCATATGTTTATACTGAAGCACCAAGGACTAGGGAAATAACCACTGAACAGTACCAGAGACTCATGTCAACCCTGGCCTATAGATGGCAGCCATCCCCATTTTTCAGTGACACTGGTCCCTTCCATCATTAGTACCCTCTTGTCTTAAGGAGCATCCTGAGGACCATCCTGGTTTCTCTGGTGATGTAATAAAGGTCTTTTAAAAAGCCCACTTCTGATCCTTAAGACTTTCCCGAAGTCATTGCCATCTCGTCTCTTCGTTTGCAGCATGTCAATGGCCCTCAAACTTGGCTGAAGTTAAAGTCACTTGAGGAGTTATAAATATCCTGATGCTTGGGCCTTGTCTCCTGAAGTTTACAGAAGATTATGGGAAGTTTAAAGGTCAAGATTTTTTTTAAAATATCTTTCAGTGACGTGAATATACAGCCGGTTTGAGGACTGATACTATATGCCACCTTTTCATAACCCCTCCCTTGCCAAAGCTTCTGATAACCATACCAACAGCATATTAAGACTGGTTCCATACATCTTTGTCAAGATATTAGTCCACCAAGAGCACCTCAGAAACTCTCTATCATCCAGCCTCATGTTCTGCACTCCTGCTCCAGCACCTTCAAGTCATTTCTAAGTCTTAAAGCTCCTACTGACAGAGTCAACAGGTCCTATGTATCCTTCAGGGATTAATCCTGTTTCTGTCACAAGAACAGACTTCTCCTCTTGGGCCATGCTGGACTTGACACCCATAATTGTCCTAGAAGCTGTGAAGGATACTTTACACCTCTTCAGTTCAGTCACTCAGTCGTGTCCGACTCTTTGCAACCTCATGAATCGCAGCACGCCAGGCCTCCCTGTCCATCACCATCTCTCGGAGTTCACTCAGACTCACGTCCATCGAGTCCGTGGTGCTATCCAGCCATCTCATCCTCGGTCGTCCCCTTCTTCTCCTGCCCCCAATCCCTCCCAGCATCAGAGTCTTTTCCAATGAGTCAACTCTTCGCATGAGGTGGCCAAAGTACTGGAGTTTCAGCTTTAGCATCATTCCTTCCAAAGAAATCCCAGGGCTATCCTCTTTCACTTTCATCAAGAGGCTTTTTAGCTCCTCTTCACTTTCTGCCATAAGGGTGGTGTCATCTGCATATCTGAGGTTATTGATATTTCTTCTACAATCTTGATTCCAGCTTGTGTTTCTTCCAGTCCAGCGTTTCTCATGATGCACCTCTTACAGGGAGCAAATATCAGCTTGAGATATGTCTCAGGTGAGAAAAGGGAGGGGCTGAGAGGGTTCTTCAGGACTGGGTGGTTCAAGGACCTGAAATGCCTCTGTCCAGAGGTCCCTGGACCAGGATCCTGCTCTATCAGGGTCCACTGTTGGTGTACGAGGCTTGCCAGGGTGAGAACATAACATTCCTATAACTCTGTTGTCCTGATATCCTACTGGGCCCAGTTCTCAGCTCCATGTGCACTTTAGCATCATTTAAAGGAGTTCTCATCCTCTACAACCAAAGTCTCTATTTTGCTGAACTGAGCTCCCATTTCTCTTCAGTGCTCCTCTGGCCAATAGCCAGTTTCTCGATCCTGTTGATCACTACTGCCTCTCTCTCTCAAATGGTGGAGAAATTGTCTGAACAAGTACATCCCCTCTGACCTCTGTCATCTCCATTCATATCAGATAAGTCTTAGTAATCATGATGCTATAGTACAGAGGTTCCCAAACTCAGTGTTGGAATCCCCTGGAATGCTAGTCAAGCACAGAGGCCCCAGGCTCACTGAAGCAGGACGGAGTCTGGATTTTGTATTTTCAGATTCCCCAGGTGATTCTGATCCCCCAAATGTGAGAATTATTGGTATATACCAAGCCAGGCTATGTAACTCGCAGCTCAGTTAGTAAAGAATCTGCCTGCAATGCAGGAGACCACAGTTCAATTCCTGGGTCAGGAACATCCCCTGAAGAAGGAAATGGCAACCCATTCCAATATTCTTGCCTGGGAAATCCCATGCACAGAGAAGCCTGGTGGGGTCAGTCCATGGGGTCACAAGAGTTGGACATGGCTTAGCAATTAGACCACCACAGCACGCCAGGAATTATTAAAATAGAGGTGGGTAAAGAAAATCAGGGAAAACATTAGCGACTTCAAGGCCAAGCATGGGCTCAAGTTTGGAATATCTGGGGCCCCAAGACACAGAAGTTCACTTGCTCAGGCTCTTTACTTAGGATCCCCCTGGCTATTTACAAGAAAGACTGGGGCAGAGACCAGAGCCCTGTTTGATGGGACAGGCTTGTGAGGTCATACTGGATGCTGTTGGATGCAAGTACAAACACTTCTTTCCTGAACCTCCTCTCAGAAGGCACTAAAGCCTTACGCCATGGGAAAAGGAGTGGGAAATACTCCCCGGCCAAGCCTAGCCAAGACCAAAGCTTCTGAAGGAAGAGAAGTCAACCCCATATGCTTTTGTAGGCGGGAAGGCATTTCTTCTCCCATTTCTGGGATGAAAGGTAAGGGTCACGGCTCCTAGAAGAGGGATGCCTGGAGCCCCGCCACAACTCCTCCACCCGTAGAGGTATGCTGCTGCTGGAACAAGGCAGAAGGTACTTTCCTGCTAAGACCAGAGGGCGCGTGGCTGCCATGGAGATGGGGGAGAGCTGCTCAGAAACCCCCACTCCAGAGGCTCAGGAACCCAGTGAGACTGAGACGAACAGAAGAACAGAGGACACCTCTGCCCACACCACAAGCCTAGCAAGGGCAATAAGCACAAAGGTCACTGCCGGGGCAGGACAAGGTCATGGAGAGAGACCCTTTCTGTGGCCCAGAACAGTTGAAAGCTGAGGATGCGTGAGAACACAGGAAAAGTCTCTGACGCTGTAAGCCTCTGGCTTCCCAGGTTGGGCAGTGGGTAAAGAACCTGCCTGCAATGCAGGAGAACTCCAGAGATATGAGTTTGATTCCTGGGCTGGGAAGATCCCCTGGAGGAGGGCACAAGAGTCCACTCCAGTATTCTTCCCTGAAGAATCCCCATGGACAGAGGAGCCTGGTGGGCTATAGTCCATAGGGTTGCAAAGAGTCAGACATAACTGTAGCTACTTTGGACTAGCACTGTAAACATAAGGCAAAAACATACTCTACTGGAGATACTGGAAGCAGTGAAAACTACAACAGCCCCAAGAAAGCCCCACATCTGATGAGACTCGCTATCCTAGCTCTCCACACATACAGTCAACAGTCCAACAGCCCATTTCCAGGTGCAAGATTTATCTGTACTGTTCATAAAACTGGCACTCAGACATGTTGCGAATGGAAAGAAGGTAACTAATTGCAAAGGGATGATACAGTCAGCAAAGCCAGTTCAAGGATGCCTCAGATGCTAGAGCATCACACAGGCACTTTAACTAGGATCCTATGAGAGGACTTGGTGGAAGGGTTTAGACAACATGCGAGGACCCAGAACAGACTCGAGTACACAGGAGTTTAAAATGACAGCTGCCTTATAGCAGGTGTGGATGGGACAGAATGAATGCTTTAGTACACAAGTCTATGACAAGGTTATTCATATGGGAAAAAATTTGAGTATAGATTGTATAATGGGCAAAATATCTACCAACTGCTGATATAAAGCTGTAGATATAAGAGCCAGCTTATTCTATGTTGTCTTTCTAAAGTTGTTTTGACTTGGGGATAAGATAGAAGGAATTCTCTGGCATGTAAAAAGCACACAAGAATGTTGAATAATTTACTATAAAGAATTAAGACCTAGAATTAAGACCTAGATGGGATGGGGGGTATAGGGAGATTCATAAGGGGAGGGCATATATGTATATAGTTGATCCACTTTGTTGTATGGCAGAAACTAACACAACATTGTGAAACAATTATACTCCAGTTAAAAAAAAATTAAGAGTGGGTAAGTATCCAAGAAAAAGACTATAAACTCAAAGAAAATATTCACATCATATAAACTAAAAAAGACTCAGGTTTTGATTATATAATGAACTCCCATAAGTCAGTAAGAAAGAAAAAGTCCTTGATAGTAAGTCGTAAACAGAGTTCACGTAGAGTTAACCAGTAAAGGTGGTCAGTAACACTGAAAATCATGGGCAGAAGTTAAACAAGATTACAGAAGCACCATGTGGGCAGCGGTTAAGGTAAAAACTACCTATCAGTGAGTCCCAACAGAAGACAAATGGCCCCCTCGGTTTAGACCACAAGGAGGGTTTCTTTGCTGAGGGATTCCTTACGGGGTGTTGGTGGCATGTAGGGGAAGCACAGTGGTTAGTGCAGGACCAAGGGGAGAGGCTGTTACTCTCCCCCCGGGGGGCCGGGGGAGGAGAAGTCACCGTCTCTCAGCTCTCCGGCCAGTGCTCCCTACTGGTGGGCCCTAACCAGAGACCAGAGCGCCTGCGAGATGAAGTCCACTCAGGTCAGCCTCCAGGAACAGAGGAGGTGGACGAGGGAGGTCACGGGACCAAGGAAGGATCCTCAAACTATGCATCGTTAGGAGCCCCGACAATGACCTTCACTGTAGCTGAATGGGCGCATACAAAGGCTTTAGTGGTTCCCAGTAAAATCTAAGGTCTGCACACCCAGTGACTCCCGGACATACACCCCGGAGAACCTTAAACCTGTGCCCTGGGAGGCATCAGGGATGCTCACAGCAGCACTGCTCAGACAGCAAAGCCCTGGAGTGAAGCCCTTGCCTGATGTCGGCTCCCAGTTTTGGTCTTTGCCCTTTTGTTCCACTCGGTACTACAGGGAGCTCACCCTTGAACTCACACAGGCTGCGTTTCCCTGGCTCCTCATTTAGCTGGCTCTTAGCTGCTTTTTGGCCAGTGAAAGGCCTGGTGAGGGGCCAAAGGGTGGGAGAACCCAGGGTATTCTTTCTGCTTGTTCTTTGTTTCAGGAAGCTCCTCTGACTCAGGTAGGCCGGCCTCATTTCTGCCTCTCCAGGGGCCTCCCCCTGGGCTTCCTAAGACTCTGCTCGCTACTGTCTCCCCAACCTAGTGGCAGTAATGTACCCCCAAAACTGCTCATTTCTTGGTTTCCCCACCATCTCAGTCCATTTCCTAGCACCTCGATCTTCAGAAATAGCTCATTACTTGGCGTGAATTCTCTTTGTAGTAAATATTTGGAATGCTTCATTTCCAAATTTGTTGATGTTGTTCAGTCACTAAGTCATACCCAACTTTTTGCGACCCCACGGACTGCAGCATGCCAGGCTTCCCTGTCCTTCCCTGTCTCCTGGAGTTTGCCCAGTTTCATGTCCACTGAGTGATGCCATCCAACCATCTCATCCTCTGCTGCTCCATTATTTTGCCGTCAATCTTTCCCAGCATCAGGGTCTTTTACCATGAGTTGCCTCTTCATATCAGGTGGCCAGGGTATTGGAGCTTCAGCATCAGTCCTTCCAGTGAATACTCAGACTTGATTTCCTTTAGGATTGACTTTGTTGTGGTATGCAGGATCTTCAGTTGCTGCATGCGGGGTCTAGTGCTTTGTCCAGGGATCAAACCTGGGTTCCCTGCATTGTGAGCGTGCAGTCTTAGCCACTGGACCACCAGGGAAGTCTTTTCTAGATTTAGACCCCGATTAAGAGTTAGAAGATACACTGCTCTGAAAAAAAAAAAAAAAAAAAGCCAAAGATGAAGATTGCCTAATTCATTGTATAAAACTAACATAGTTCTAATACCACAGAGAAAAGTGAGGAATATGTCAACATCATTAACAGATGCAAGAAGTCAAAAATATGGGAAAATCAAATACAGAAGTGTATTAAAGTAAATAGGGACCAAGTAGAGTTTGTCTCAGAAATGCAAGAATAGATCACTATTGGAGGATATTAATAAGTTCATTACTATGTTAGAGAAAAAAAACACATTATCTCAAGTTTAAAAAAATCATTTGCAACCTTTACGAATGAGTGAATTTTGTCAACCTAGGAATGAAAAGAAACATCTCTAGCTTGATAGAGAATCTTCCAAAGGCTTAGAGCAAACATCACATTTAATGAACCATTAGAAGCATTCAATTTACTGAGATGGTATTATTACTATTGTTATTAACGTTGTCCTGGGAAATTAAATACTGCTAACATTAAATAGGGAGAAATATTTGTAGCTATGATCATACTTCAAGCTCAAGAAGGAAATTCAAGTTCAAACTGAATACATGCTAGAAATATACTTATTAATTCTCCCCTCATATGTCAATGCTTCAGAAAGCTCATGAAGAACATAACCATACTTAAAATGACCAAGGGGCTTCCCAGGTGACTCAGTGGTAAAGAATCTACCCACCAATGCAGGAGACATGGGTTCCATCCTGGGTCAGGAAGATCTCCTGGAGGAGGAAACGGCAACCCACTCCAGTATCCTTGCCCAGAAAATCCCATGGACAGGAGCCTGCCAGGCTACTCTGGTGTCACAGAGAGTCAGACATGAGTAAGCACACATGTACACACAAAAAGGTCAGGTGACGTATTAGACCCAAGACAGGGCTCCATGCAGGAACCCAGGACATCAACTCTAGTTGTGATGAGTGATTTTCTTCTGCTTAAGACAATATTTCCCAAGGACCCTTACCCCCATCCCCTTGGGGAAGGTACAAAGATAACTTCCCGTGGCCCATGCTTAAAAGTGGGGAGTGGGGAGGAACCCATACCAACCAAAATAAACCCAGTTACTCAGGCCTCTTGCCATCCATGGGCTCAGATACACTAGTTCATTCCCTTCAAAAGTCAAAATTGCTGTTAGTGGGGCCTCCCTGGTGGTCCGGTGGTTAATGGTCCAACTTCCCTGGTGGCTCAGACGGTAAAGCATCTGTCTACAATGTGGGAGACCTGGGTTCGATCCCTGGGTCGGGAAGATCCCCTGGAGAAGGAAATGGCAATCTACTCCAGTACTGTTGCCTGGAAAATCCCATGGACAGAGGAGCCTGGTAGGCTACAGTCCGTGGGGTCGCAAAGAGTAGGACACGACTGAGCGACTTCACTTTATCGATGCAGGGGACACAGGTTCAGTCTGGTCCAGGAAGATCTCACGGGCCTTGGGGCACGAAGCCCGTGCACCACAATCGCCGAGGCTGTGCCCTCGGGTCTGTGCTCCACAGCAAGAGAAGCCGCAGCACTGAAAGACACACCTGATCACAGCTAGAGTGGCCCCAACTGGAAAAAACCCTCCTGCAGCAACAAAGATCCAGCACAGTCACAAAATTAAAAGGATGTACATTACAAAAACACATTATTCCTAGTGCTTACTGACGCTTTATGTAGTCAACTCTTCCCCTCCTTTTCCAATCTCATTTTAGCTTAGAGATAAGCATAAACTGAGGAGAGAAACAGTTTGTCCAAAGCTAAGTGACTAGTTAACGGCCAGATACCCCTCATCCCCATCGTTTATTACCTGACATGTCTACTCCATAACCAAAAACAGAAAGCTATTCCCCATCCATTCCAGTACCTAGACAGGCCAGCTCTTGCATTTATCGGTGCTGTTTTAATACATTAATTTCTGCTTCTGTTACTTTCTTTAGTGATCTCATTTAAACAGAAAACTTGTTTATGGGATTTGGCTAAAATTATAGTTACACTCGAAGCTTCTGTAATGTCTTTAAAAAAACACGTGTTTTTAAAAATTATTTAAGTTATGAGTTTACCTCTGGGCACTTGATTTATTCTTTGAACCAGTACTTATGAAGCAGAGCATTTTAAATTGGAAGAGCATGGGGATTTTTTCTGTTGCATAAGTTATATTCTCTTGTGACAATGCAATTTCAGTCTTTTGAAATGTAAGATTCTCTGGCACAGTATAGAGTTGATTTTTATCAGTCTTTCATGCATGCTTAGAAAATTCAAACTCTTAATAGGGTACAAAGTTCAATGTCTAATTATCAGCTTAGCACAGAGCTCCATTTTTTCCAAAAAATCAGATAGGAGATGAAGAAATGTAACCCAACAGTCACATTCTTGGATATATTCCAGAGTATTCTCAGATTCATAAATATTCTAGAATATTCATTTTGGTGTTAAGGAAAGTTGGCAAAGAACCTAGATGCTCATTACAGGAAATGAAAAATAGAATTATAGAAGTTAGAAGCCATGAACTGCATGTAGTGTAACAACCAATTTTCGTGTTAAATGGAACTGAAAGATCTATAGCACAATATCATTTATATAAATGAAAAATACATGCAACATTTTGTATTATCCAAGAATAAATCCATATTTTCAGACATTTAACACACTCTAGAGTGATTAGCTATAGGACAGGTTGAAATTGGAGCAAAAAATCAAGGATAAGGAGAGAAGAGGAAAGAGGTTACAATCATTCTGGTTTAGATTATTTGATATTTGGTACCTCTGAGCACACACACACCTAAGACATAAGGCGCATGGAAGTTAGCCGATTTGTCCTCAGATCCTTTGCCTTCCACCCCTGCAAACTACTATTTGCAGATTGCTCTGCTGTGATGGGCAACTTCTAAGACAGCACTCATGATCCCTGCTGCTTGGAATTCACATCATTCCCTAAACACCCTCCCCTTCAGTGTGGGCAGGACCTATCACTCGTTTCTAAACATTAGAATACAGCAAGGGTGTCACTTCCATGCTTGTGTTTTATGAGACAGCATCCACACAAGATGAAGGTCACGATTTCCCTTTTGGCTTTAATGAAGCAGCCATCTGTGTTAGGGAAACACATGGCAAGGAAATGCAGGAAACCTCTAGAAACTGACAATTGCCTCTGGTCAGAAGCCAGCCAGAAACTGCAGTCCAAACGCTACCAAGGAGCTGAATTTTACTGCCCATCTGAGTTTGGAGGTAGATTCTTCCCCAGACAAGTATCACTATGAAAATGTGCAGCCCAGCCAACACCAGGGTTGCAATTTTGAGAGACTCTGAAGCAGAGGACCAGGGAGGCTGAGCCTGGACTCTTGATACTTAGAAATTGTGATAGCTGTATTGATTTCAGCTGCCAAGTTCAGTCCTATTCTTATGTAGCACCAGTTAAGAAATGAGTCCATCAGCAACTTCTGGCTAGGCTCAGAAAATGGCTTACGTACAGGATATTGGGTAGAGGACAGACAAGCTCACGCATTTACCTTCTGTTTCAGCTCGAGCATCATCTCAGTGACGCCAGGTTGCCCTCTCCTGCCAGATAGCCTCACATGACCCTGGCTCCTAGGCTCTGGGAATATCAGAGCTTCACTTTCACAAGCCTGCTGTTGCTCATCTTTGGGTTACTGTACTCATTCCATTTCACTTTATTTTTATGGTAGCAGTGTAGTGAATTCTCTTGAAGTCTTTCCAGTAAGGAAAACTGAGCCAATGTTGACAAAAGGCCCAGATAATTTGTTCTTGATTTCTTAACGAAGTATCATAAATACATGTAAAATATTGAGAAACAAAAGATCTGAGTGATATCTATGGATTGGATAATTCCTATTGTTATAAAGCCCATTCTCCCCCACTGATCTATATAATCAAACAGTACCAAATGAAGATAATTTTCTATGGTAATTGACACTGTTCAAAAATTCATCTGAGTAGAAGCAGAGTAGCCCCAGTCATTTTAATACAGAACAAAGCAATTTTATTACCTGATTTCAAGACTTTAATAGAGCTATAATAACCAGGGCAGTGTGGTATTGGCATAAGGTAGACATACATCACTTGTCACACCAGGCTTTCTGGGAAGCAGACACTGAGAGGAATGCAAACATTTTGAAAGAGAAATGCCGTTGAAAGGAAAGGAGGAGGAAAGATGGATCAGGAGAATCCATCAGGTTGCAGTATAGCCTGACAAAACCCTCTGAAATGAGGGAAATTTGGTCCTGAGGGGAGGTTCATAGAGGATAGACATAACTAGTCTTTGATCAAGGTATTGGGCAGCCTCAAGGCCATGACTGACCAAGGTAGTGGTCCAGAAGTTGGTTGGGGGAAATCCTGAAAAGCCGGACACCTCATGTCAAAAGCTAAGGCAGACCTTGAACAGCTAACAACTGAAGATGTCAGATAACTGTGCTTCTTCTACCTGGGCAGTGAACCCTTTCCTGAATGCGCCAACAGTGTAGGGAATCCAGAAATTAGTTTCCTAGGGTTCAAGGATCCTTAACAAAGGCACCTACACAATTCAATGGAGAATATGTTTTACAATATAACTAAAACTAGATATATCATATGGAAGAGAGTTAATCACAAATCCTACCTCATATTTCAACCCACACATAAGTTAGGTCTGTGATCTAACTTAAATGCCAAAGCTATAGACATTTCTGAACTTTACATCGAACTGCTACTGACCTGTTGATCCTCCCTTCTGGAGGGGTCTGTAGATGCACTCATATATTTGGGTTGGCCAAAAAGTTCATTTGAGTTTTTCCATTAGATGTTATGGAATGAAACTTTGGGCCAATCTAACACAGAGACAGAGTTGAATTTGTAACAGAGACAAGTAGTTTTGGCTCTCCAAGCCTAAACTATTTAGAACCTCAGCTTTTTCAGAAAATATTTGCTCAGCCATTCTGATTGAATTTGCTAGGTTATCTGGTACCAGCCACATAGGCGGAACCTTCCTGAGCAGAAGAGCCTGGTCCTTCTCTGGACCTAAATGAGAGTTTGCAGGTTTTCTTTCCACTCAGTATTTGCAGGGCAGTGATCCAAAACTTATAGACAGCCACACCGGGGGCTGTCCTCTATTTACAGTGGACGGTGCAATAATTCATCTTTTACTCTGCACAGAATATCCTAAAATAGCCTTGACTACTGATCTTGTAAAAGTTTGATGTGACAGATCCTTGAATCTTGGTTGTCTTCCACCCCAAGAAGTATACTCCTTACCAATACTTTTGATGTGTTAGCCCCTCACTGCTCATCCATTCCAATCAGCATGCCATTAACAGAGGGGATCAATATGTCCTTCAGTACTTTCAGATGGTCCTGATCTCAAACTACAACAGAGTTTACATAACTCTAGAGCAAAATCAAATTTATGATGTCTGTTCCTTGTAGATGTGAGCCACTTCTGATTCTCAGAATAGATATTTACCATATTAATGTCTACATACCAGGTATCTCAGATACATAGATGACATTACCCTTAAGGCAGAAAGTGAAGAACTAAAGAGCCTCTTGATGAAATTGAAAGATGACAATGGAAAAAGTTGGCTGAAAACTTAACATTCAGAAAACTAAGATCATGGCATCTGGTCCCATCACTTCATGGCAAATAAATGGGGAATCAAGGGAAACAGTGACAGACTTTATTTTGGGGGGCTCCAAAATCACTGCAGATAGTGACAGTAGCCATGAAATTAAAAGACACTTGCTCCTTGGAAGAAAAGTTATGACCAACCTAGATAGCATATTAAAAAGCAGAGACATTACTTTGCCAACAGAGGTCCATGTAGTCAAAGCTATGGTTTTTCCAGTAGTCATGTATGAATGTGAGAGCTGGACTATAAAGAAAATTGAGCACTGAAGAATTAATGCTTTTGAACTGTGGTGTTGGAGAAGACTCTTGAGAGTCCCTTGAACTGCAAGGAGATCCAACCAGTCCATTCTGAAGGAGATCAGCCCTGGGATTTCTTTGGAAGGACTGATGCTGAAGCCAAAGTTCTAGTACTTTGGCCACCTGATGTGAAGAACTGACTTATTGGAAAAGATCCTGATGCTGAGAAAGATTGAGGGAAGGAAGAGAAGGGGACGACAGAGGATGAGGTGGTTGGATGGCATCACCGACTTGATGGACATGAGTTTGAGCAAGCTTTGAGAGTTGGTGATGGACAGTGAAGCCTGATGTGCTGCAGTCCATGAGGTCACAAAGAGTCGGACACGACTGAGCGACTGAAATGAACCTCAGAAATATTTACCAAAATTAAAAATGTGCGTATGCAAAGCCACTCCCAGTTATATACCCTAGGAAATATCATACCTCTATGGGTCACAATTTACCCATTGTTGGAATAATTTGGTGATGAAAAATGAGTAAACTACAGCAACATATCTCACAGCAAGTGAATTACAGAAGGATTATAGTAGTTTGATAAAAGCTTACAAAACTACCACAAATGCATGAGTTTATAATGTATTGTTCAAAGATAAAATGAACTGATAAGCAGTTCAAGAGGTTGTCAGGGAGTAGGGTATTGGGGTTACAACAAAATGAATTGATGGGTACATTACGACTGGTTTTTATTTTATTCTTCAAATAAAGATGTTATTTTTAAGTATTCATTGAGATATAAGGTATACACAACGTGTATATGTTTTAGGTATATGAGTTTTATATCTACCTAACCACTTCCCCTGGAGGAAGAAATGACAATCTACTCCAGTATTCTTGCCTGGAAAATCCCATGGACAGAGGAACATGGCAGGCTACCGTCCATGGGGCTGCAAAGAGCTGGACACAACTGAGCATGCATGCACTCGTGTACCCACTTCCCTGGGCAAGATGTAGAATATTTACCTGAGAAAATTTCCTCTTCCAGGAAACAACTGATCCAATTTCTCTCTTAGATTAAGTTGACTGTTCTAGAACTCCATATAAACAGGGTCCTAAAATACATACCCTTGTCAACCTGTGTTGCTTCATCTTCTGTTAAGCTTTACTGCTCTTATCACCCAGGCAAAAATCAATTGTATTAGAAACCATTCTGAATATTTCAAGCAAAGGAACCTTTTCCTGATTGGACCTTGACTGCCAACTTAAACAAACTACATTCCCATAAAAGAAACTTATCATCTTTTTATATCTATACATATTGCTAGGTCAGCTTAGCTGGTCTTAAGACTGTTTGGAATATTCAGCATCAGAAATTTCTTGTGCTCTCCTGATTTACTTTCATAACCAAGGTTATTTGGGCTTTGAAACAAGCTAAGAAAAATGTCCCCTTTTGTTTTCTCTGGTAGTCACTTGTAACTCTAAAGATTGGAGTTAACTGAAAGAGCTTAGCTATGAAATACTCTTGGCCTGATTTTATTTTTCACTGGAATAGAGATATGAGTCATTTCTTCATTTCATTATGGTAAAATTCTGTTTTTCTAGGAGTGTGTTCATATTATCCAAGTTTCAGATTGGCATAAAGTGGCTCATAGCATTCTGTGTAATTACACTCCATTTCCTAAATCCAAATATTACTTACTTGGAGCATCTTTTGACCAGTTATTTTAGTCTGAGTTTTCCCAAAAGCAGACCCAAAGATAAGTGCAAGCAGATTTGGGAAACACCAGTTTTAGAGAGTAGAGTGATGAGATGAAAGAAAGCAGCCAATGTCTTGCGTTATTAAGACTGGAGATGATTGGAGCCTAGTCTCACTGGGAAACTAAAGGTATACCATCAGAAGGGCAAAAGAATAGGGCATTTACAAACTAATTCCAATTATAATTGGTTAAGCCTTGCTCCAAAGACAGGTTAATTTCCTAGCACTTGGGCCCTGTCCTGTGCAAAGAAACAGGGTCTCTTGTGGCTTTGGAAGAGCCCTCAGATGCAACACTGGCAGTTAGACACTAGCCAGCACCTGCTGGTATGGTAAGACCTGAGGGGTATGGGTGGACACGCACCAGTCTTACCAGATCTGTCTGCCTCCTTTTTGGCCTTTCCAGCGAGTCTTGCCCCTATTGCATCATGTATTTCATTAGGGTCTGCTATTGTGTAAATATATCTTATGCAACATACCTATAGAATCCAAAGGTGGAAAAAAACAGTAAGTTTGAGGGTTAGCTGTCAATATAAAATGTTAAGAATGGCTTAAGTTCCTCTTTAAATTTTACTTTCCATTGCTGTAGTTCAGTTGCTAAGTCATGTCCAACTCTTTGCAACCTCATGAATTACAGCACACCAGGCTTCCTGGTCCTTTACTATCTCCCAGAGTTTGCTCAAACTCTTGTCCATCGAGTCAGTGATACTATCCAACCATCTCATCCTGTTGCCCATTTCTCCTCCTGCCCTCAATCTTTCCCAACATCAGGGTCTTTTCTAATGGGTCAGCTCTTTGCATCAGGTGGCCAAAGTAGTGGAGCTTCAGCTTAACCCAAGTTATGATTTCTGGTACTTATTCATTTCTAATCACTTGTTCTGAGACAAAGAATTTCAGTAGTTGCTAAATTCTAAGCAGGTGGGTAATTAGGCTGAAGTCAAAGATAACAAAGTTGTATTTTAGTCAGAGAAGATGATCTACAGGTAGCAGAGTTCTGGTGGCCCTGCTCTGCCCCTTGGCACACCTGAGCACATCTGATTTCAGTGTGGCTGTGAAGGACAGTGTCCTATCTCAAGAGCTCTAGGGTAATTAGGCTGAAGTCAAAGATAACAAAGTTGTATTTTAGTCAGAGAAGATGATCTACAGGTAGCAGAGTTCTGGTGGCCCTGCTCTGCCCCTTGGCACACCTGAGCACATCTGATTTCAGTGTGGCTGTGAAGGACAGTGTCCTATCTCAAGAGCTCTCCAACCTCTTCTTCCTCGCACTTCCTCTGAAACCTGGGAGCTTATTCAGCCTACAGGCAGAGCAGTTCAGAAGTGGAGAGTTGCTATTCCTTGGGGGCAACACTCCATCAGCAGGGGATGAGCGGTGGGGGGATGAGCGGTGGGGGCACGAGCTCTGGCCTCCCATCCTGTAGACACACCCCTGCAGCACATCCTCCAGGGCTCCTTGGGCCCCTACAGGGTGAAGCCCCAGCTGCCCACAGCAGGAACCAGCTAAATAATGCTCCATTTACTGCTTTCAATGTCACCCTCCTCCTCCCTGTTCCCTGGGATCACCTCCCAACCAAGTGACCCACACTCGTGTTCTCTCAGGCTCTAGTTTCTGGGAACACTAGACCAAGACAGGATGTGAAGTGTCTTGAGGAGTGATGAAATTTGTTTTGTGGCCTAGTATCTGGTCATTTTATAAACATTTCAGGTATACTTGAATATAGTCTAAGTTACCGAGCTCACTGATCTGTGTTTCCCTCAGGGCAGCGGTCCCCAATCTTTTTGGCAACCAGTTTCATGGAAGATAATTTTTCCACAGACTGGGGAGTGGGGGATGGTTTTGAGATGATTCAGTTGCATTATGTTTATTGTGCCCTTTTTTCTATTATTATACTAGCTCCACCTCGGATCATTAGGCATTAGATCCTGGAGGTTGGGGACCCCTGCCTGAGGTCATGTCTGCTAAGTGTATTTTTTATTCCATTTTCCACATTCTTATCTTTGCCTACTTGGTATATCACATACACAGCACATATGAGACATGTTACATACATCACAATCCCTTCAGTCTGACCTGCCCCTCATTCTGGCAGCTGATTTCACATTGACATAAATGCCACAGCATCCACACTGACATCAACTCCTGCCCCTGGGTTTCCCTATTCAGATGAAGGCACAGAGTGCCTATGCCCCTGCTCAGTGCCCATGTGTGTGCAAATGAAGATGTATAGAAAGGTAATGTGGCACAAGTCAGCCCCTGACATTCAGAGGGGACTCAGCAGGTCAGTTCTTCCTTCTCTCCCTGAATGAACTGACAGACACAGACTATGTCAAGTTTCAGAGGAGGGTCTGATGGTCTCGAGAAGTCAGTTGCATTGTTGCACTTTTTCCTGACTAACAGGAATTTTGGCTCTGAGTCACATCCCTCTGGTTTACCTCCAATTTCAGCTGCAGATGCTTTGGATAGTTCTAGACAAGCTTGAATTCATGCTGATGGTGTCCAGCCTCAAGTGACCTACATGTCTTCATGCTTTCTGCCTCAGGGTCTTCACGAAGCCACTGAAGACAGCCCCATTTTTGTGCAAGCACAGGCTTGAAGTAAACTCAAAATGAAGAGGTGTTGATACCTTCAGGGCACATCTCCAATGGGAAGCAAGAGTTACAGCTAAATACCCTGGATGCCCATTCTTCACAGAGATGGAGTCTGGAAGACATTCCTTTCTCTTTCTCAGCAGAAATAAGACTCTGTGGCAGCACTGTTTAAGGCTCATCTCTCCTAGGTTGAGTTACAGGTGAAAGGGGAGCACTGGGTGATGGAGCAGTTCTAGTACCTCAACAGTACTGGGTAATTGCATGTAGGACAGCGTGACTTTAAAAGACTGATTTGGAAACCTTAATGAATGAGAGGCTCAGATCAGCCTCCTAGCAACTCAGGACATGCTGAGAAAACCGGGAGACTTCAGTGGCTTGCTTTAAAGAGATCTTCATCTCCTGCAGCTAGATGACAGACGGTATTGAAAATTCATACTGAGCATTTGACTTTAAAGGTGGTAGAGATACAAAGGACACAGTGAAAATTTGACAGGTCTCCTTTGCTAGATTCAGAGCCCTGATGGGCAAAGAATGGGACCCCAAGACTCAGGATGGGTATATTTGGGTTGATGTCCCTGAGAATTCTGAACTTTCAGATACCCCCTCAAACCTGCAGGCTTGGAGAAGTGTTCCCCCTAACCTAGGCTAGAAAGAAACAGCTTCCTGTTGCTTAGAGATCATGAAAAGATCACACTTGATGTATAGACTGTAAAGATGTTACATGCCCTCCTAAAAATCCACCTCTTCTCTTTATTATCTCAAAAATAACTTGGCTCAGTTCTCTGCAGGTCAATACAGCTGGTGTTTTAGGGTGAGACAGAAGGGCAATAATATTTTTTCACTTCTATTATGAGAAAAAGACATTCAAGGGCCAGAAAGCAAGTTTTTCAGCTACAACAATTAAAGAAAATAGTTACAATCTCTATGAAGTTTCTAGTCTGAGCCAGTTGTCTCATTGGAGAATGGGTTTCCTTGAGGAAAGACCTACAATATCACCAGAAGTATTTCCCTAGTCTTTCCTCAGAAAATCATTTTAGAATAACTATACTAGGTAAAGAGAGAAGGCAATGGCACCCAACTCCAGTACTCTTGCCTGGAAAATCCCATGGATGGAGGAGCCTGGTAGGCTGCAGCCCATGGGGTCGCGAACAGTCGGACACGACTGAGTGACTTCACTTTCACTTTTCACTTTCATGCATTGGAGAAGGATATGGCAACCCACTCCAGTGTTCTTGCCTGGAGAATCCCAGGGATGGGGGAACCTGGTGGGCTGCCGTCTATGGGGTAGCACAGAGTCAGACACGACTGAAGCGACTTAGCAGCAGCAGCAGAGTCTGAAGTATATGGAGACCAGGTGATAAATTGAGTCCTTGTTCAAGTTCATGCCACAGTGTGGTCAATGGTTCACTGGATCTATCCCATGTTTCCCTGTCCTCAGTAAAGAAATTGATAAACTTAGCATCTTCTTAAGACTCACAAGTGGCTTGTCAACTGGTGGAATAAGATATCAACATAAGAAAAACCAAGTAGAATTCCCTGAAACAATGTCAAAATTCCTGCTGCATCCCAACCTCTGACTATGTATCCTGGGGAGAATGCTCTTCCCATTTCACCAATCAAGGGACTTAAGACCACTCACCAAGGCCTCCAGGCAGGAAATTATTAGATTCTTGAATGGTGGTGGTGGGGGGGGGGTGACAGAAATAGACTGTAAAATCAAATAACATTTAATCACATCAGCCTGTGAGCCTTTTTCACCCACTTGTTGGACCCAAAGGGAGAAGATGACAATATTCACTCAGGAGCTCCTGAATAATTAAAAACCTATGAAAAGAGTATCAGTTCATTGTCTCATCTTTGGGTCTACATGTCAAAGACCAAGTTTCTAGGGATCTCTTCCTACAGCAGATCTAGGCAGTATTAGCCTTGAATGCTTAAGCCCACCCTCCAATGGAAAGTCATTCCCATAGCCAACCTCCCATCCTGAAGACCTCAGGCTCCTGTGGGGCAGGATATACCCCCACCATTTCAAGTCTAGGGAAAAGGGCTTTGGAATTTGGCCTGAGATGCAACTTCTTCTGAAGTGATGTCTGGGATATGAGTTCAGTTGTTACTAAATCTGTAGAATTGCAACTGTTTAGGAGCCTTATGGGGAGAAGGCAATGACAACCCACTCCAGTACTCTTGTCTGGAAAAGCCCATGGACGGAGGAGCCTGGTAGGCTGCAGTCTATGGGGTCGCTAAAAGTCGGACATGACTGAGCGACTTCACTTTCACTTTTCACTTTCATGCATTGGAGAAGGAAATGGCAACCCACTCCAGTATTCTTGCCTGGAGAATCCCAGGGATGGGGGAGCCTGGTGGGCTGCCGTCTATGGGGTCTCACAGAGTTGGACATGACTGAAGCAACTTAGCAGCAGCAGCAGGGACCTTAGGAAAGAAAGGTTGAAAAGAAGTCTCACGCAGGTGTCTCTTGTATGCCAGTGAGCCAATTTTATAAATAGTTGTGTCCTCAAAGGACTATTTTAGCCACTGAAGTCAAGAAACTTGATATTCGTAGCCATCTTTAAAGATGGGTATACCAGAGTCTAGCACCCCATAAGAGAGCCTTTAACATGGGACAGCCTGTTCAAAGGCAAATGTGATGGACAATTTGCCCCCGACTTGGACTCAGATGTGAACAAATGCATAGGAGTTCAAGCATATACCTCTCCAGTAAATCTGCTTCAGGGATTCCAAAGACTTTGGCCATCTTGCTAATGCTATATGTGATGGGACCTCTTGCTGCATGTCAGTCCTCACCTTATTTGCAGGACAAGCTGATTCAACTGATTTTGGTGGTACCTACTGTACCGAAAGCACTTTTGCAAGGCCACCCAAACTGTCCAAAACATCACAGCATTTTAAGTCCACTGCTTGATCATTCTAGAACAAGCATGGCTTCCCTGAGGACATCTCAGGTCAGTGTAATCAGAGAACACATGCAAAAGCCAGGACCTTTTAATATTTCATATGCAACCATTTAGAGATAGGATTGTCAGCTTGATGGTAGCAAAATAAGTTGCTGTTTTAGTGATATACCATGAGTAAATTATGTTAAATCCCTGGTCTATCAAGTCTAAGTACTTTCATGAAAAATATAAAAAAGAAGTCATACACTATGACTCTGTTATACAGTTAGAAGGAAATATAAATTCTGATTATAAATTCAATTATAATTGATGTATATATAGCTCTATATTATGGTTACCAATAAAGAATTTTTCTGATACTGAGGATGAACAATACTCTATCTAGTGTCTGTACTATGGTATTCAATAAAGGCATGGTTAAATATTTAGTATCTTAGCTTTTTCTTGTATTTGGTCTTTTATGACTCAACTGCTTTAGGTAAAACTATTGAAGTGAGAACAGACCTAATGGTTGATACTGCCTGCCTGCCTTTCAGAAGCATCCTATTGACTTGGGCCAATTGATGAGGTCAATTACAGTATCCCACCAACATCAAGTGTTCAAGCAGATAACCATCCCTCACTTTAGATTTCACATCTACTCTTATGCAGTTAATTTCTGTATGTTTACTGGTTGTGTTTTGTGAGGTAAATTGTCCCCAGTCCATTATATTGTTTTGAGACAGTTTAAAAGTATACATAACATTCACCCTAATTCAGCAGTTTTTAGTATATTTGCAAGAATTGTGCAACTACAACCCTCATCTAATTCAAGGACATTTTGATATTTAATTTAGTTGCTCTACAAGTTCACATTCTTCTGCCTGTTCAGAGGCAGTTAACAGCATATTTGAAATTATCTCAGTTATACTTTAAGAATTTCTATTTCAGTTATTTAAAAAACACTGGATATTCTCCAAATGGCAAGACTTCATATTTTCCTTTAGTGTTCTTTAAAAAAATTTAGACACCATTTTCAGCACTATTAAGGTTCACAGCAGAGTTGAGCAGAAAGTACAGGGTCCTTGAATACCTCTCCACCTACTTTCAGTCTTCCCCATCTCAACATCTCCCACCAAAGTGGTATACATGTCACAATCAATGAACCTACACTGACACATTATTATCCAAAGTCCATAGTTAACCTTAGGGTTCATTCTTGGTATTGTATATTCTACGTGTTTGGATAAATATTTAATGACTTGTATCCATCATTATAGTATCACACAGACAGCTTCACAGCAATGAAGATTTTCCATGCTCTGCCTGTTCATTTCTCCCTCCCCCTAGCCCCTGGCAACCACTGATCTTTTTACTGTCTCCACAGTTTTGCCTTTTCCATAATGTCATATAGTTGGAAGTACACAATGTGTAACCTTTTCTGACTGACTGCTTTCACTTAGTAATGGGCATTGAAGTGTTCTGTGTCTTTTCATGGCTTGGTAGCTCATTTCTTTTTAGCATTGATTAATATTCCATTTTCTGGATAGACCACCAGTTATTTATCCTATTTTTCCACCAGTTATTTATCCTATGTATCCATTCACCTCCTGAAGCACATCTTGGTTTCTTCCAAGTTTTGGCAATTAGTCTTTTGACCATGGTTACATTTCTTAAATATTTAAAATAGCCAATTTAAAGTATTGAATAAGTCCAATATCTGCAGTTCCCGGGATAGTTTTTGACAGCTATTTTACTTATGGATGGGCCATATTGTTTTAACTTTTTGTTGAAACAATGGACATTAATATGGTAGCTCTGGAGATTAGGTTCTCCCTAGGATTTGCCATTTGTCATTTGCACATTTAGTAACTAAATTTTATGAAGTCAGGATTCATCACTTGACTATTGAGGTCTAATCTGTTAGCTAAGTGATGTAAGGAAATCTGCCCATCAGTAGTTAATCACATGGGACCAAAAGGCTCCCAGTATTTGCTGAGGGGGTTTGTGCATGTGTTAGCACATGCCTTTAGAACTCAGCCTGGCAGTTGAAAACTGCCTTCACCTTCATTTTCTGCTTGTTTGGAGCTTCAAGATCAGTGACAGGTAAGACTTAGAACCTTCCCGAGTGTCTTTTACTGGAATATGTGCAGCCCTACGTATGTGATTTTCTAGATTCCTAGGAAGGTATTGGAGCTTTTCAAAGATCTGGGCATATAATTTCCAGTTTTTCCTGTTAAGTTTTTTGGTTATCCCAAAGTTTCCCCCAATTGATATCCAACAACTTAGGCAACTGCTGCGTTAAACTATTGGCTCTATTTTTGACAAGGTCCCCCAGGGAAAAGTTCTGAACTAGGTGACCACCAAGTCAGGTCAAATAAAGACAGTGTTTTGGGTAGGGTCTTCCAGTGGACCAAACAGGTCAAAAAGTGACAATATATTCTCCAGATACAGGATTTAGAAAGAGTTCTGACTTCATTCTACTCTGGTGATTCCCAAGTTTGCTGGTTTTCAAAGTTACCACAGAGCTGGGGGTGACGGTGGGAAAGAATAGAAATAGAACATTTAAAAAATACCACAGAGCTTGCTGTTAAAGATTTCCCTGAATTGCTGCAAGGTTTTAGTTCAAGTTCTGAAATAGTTGATTTTGACAATTTTCCCATTGTTCTTTATAGAGGATCTTTGGGCTTCCCTGGTAGCTCAGATCTGCCTGCAGTTCAGGAGATTGGGTTCAATCCTGTGTTGGGAAGATCCCCTGGATAAGGGAATGACTACCCATTCCAGTATTCTTGCCTGGGAAATCCCATGGACAGAGGTGCCTGGTGGGCTACAGTCCATGGGGTTGCAAAGAGTTGGACCTGACCAAGCAACTAACACCTTTATTCTTCCGTTGTCACTGATGTCATTCATCTGTTGGTTTATATACCTAGCTAAAATATCAGCCCTTTGTGCCCTTCCTTGTATCCACACGGGAAGACCAAATATGATTTTGGAGTACATAGCACTGACAACCATGTTTCCTACCTTCTCGGAGTAAAGTAGGAACATGACTGGGTTCTTGTCCCACTGTGGGAAAAGTGATATACACCTGTGCTCCTAAGCCCAATCCACACACCAGTGCCAGTTTACAAACTTATCAGTCCAAGAGTTAATGTGCTTGCGTTGGGCTATAATATGCATTTCCTGCCACTGAGAAGACTTGCTGTCAGAATACCCCCAGCTGAACTGAAGTGTGCTTATTGATGCAGTTGATCTATATTCTGGTACAAACTATTTCACTGATAAGTGAAATAGACTATGGCCCAACATCTTCAGTACCATTGATATGTACTACCTCTAGGTCTGGTTATAAGCCCTCTAGATATCATTCATTCTTCCATACACTTGGACACTTTGGAAGACAGTCCAGATAGAGTAACTGAGATGGAAGGAGCAGGAATTCTTAAGTCACTGCTTGGACTCAACCCTCCCTGCTCCAATGAGTGAGTAGAATATTTGTATTAATATTTATAAATATTCATTTGTAATTAATTTGCTGGGATTTAGGGATATTTTAACTGAATCATAGACAGCATATTAAAAAGCAGAGATATTACTTTGCCAACAAAGGTCCATCTAGTCAAGGCTATGGTTTTTCCAGTAGTCATATATAGACGTGAGAGTTGGACCGTAAAGAAAGTTGAGCGCCAAAGAATTGATGCTTTTCAACTGTGGTATTGGAGAAGGCTCCTGAGAGTCCCCTGGACTTCAGGGAGATAAAACCAGACAATCCTCAAGGAAGTCAGTCCTGAATACTCATTGGAAGGACTGATGCTGAAACTGAAGCTCCAGTACTTTGGCCATCTGATGCAAAGAACTGACTCACTGGAAAAGACCCTGATGCTAAGAAGGGTTGAGGGAAGGAGGAGAAGGGGATGACAGAGAATGAGATAGTTGGGTGGCATCACCAACTCGATGGACATGAGTTTGAGCAAGCTCCAAGAGGTGGTGATGGGCAGGGAAGCCTGGTGTGCTGCAGTCCATGGGTCCAAAGAGTTGAACACAACTGAATTGACTGAACTGAATCATGTACTGCCCTAAAACACCACGGTGTATATACTGTATACATTTCCTAGTATTTTCAGTATATTGTCAGTTTTCTATATCTTAGTTGTCTCTGTTAAAAGTTCAGGAAATAAACTCTTTTACCTCTCAAGTTTGATCAGCATCCCTGTTTAGTTTAGTCTATTTTTATACATTCTACTCTAGTTTTAGAATGTGGAACAAGAGCTGTCCAACTCATTTTCCAAGTTCCAGTTAGTTGATACTCAGTTTTAACTGTATCGACTTATTGAATAATCCTGGCATTGCCTATTGATTTGTGATGCCTCTGGCAACAGGAATTTAGATCGCAAGGGTGGTTTTTGGCTCACTCTGTCTTATTGGTTTTTTTCATTGTGAGGCTGAAACCATTACGGTAGTGGTTACTATGATAGGGCTTGTCCTTTTGAATTCATTTTAAATATAGTTGGTTACTTTTTAAGGTAGTTCATAAAATTTCAATAGAATTTTTATATTCACCACCAGTCCTTCCTGGGATTTTAGATTTTTAATACCTTTTGAGGATAAAGTTTCCATTCAGAATGAATGAATTACTACAGAGCTGCTAGAGATAAAGAAGCTCAGAGATTTAGAGCTTAAAGGTCACAGAGTAAGACACTAAGATGGGAGTTAAATGTGGATCCAATTTCAGAACCTTCACTTATTCTAACAAAGCATGTTACTTGCCAGTCTAAAAACTTTCTTTTGAGAAAAGAGTAAAAAGGCCTCAGCTGAACTGATTCAACGAGCTTCTCTTGTGTATCCTACCAGGCTTATAGCATTTCCCAGGATGGAACAGGATTCCAGACTGATGCTCATTTCTCAAAAACACTTTAACAAGGAATTCCTCTTATTATCCTACAGAGAGAACAGGCTTCCTCCCAACCAGCAAATAGGGTTTTAGCAACCAAGGCCTGTATTTGAGCTGCCTCTTATTCCAAACCTAAAGCCCACTATTTCAGTAACCTTTAAGAAATTGTACGAGATTACATAGTCTAGATTTTTGGGATTCCTCATCTATTTAATACCATTAAAAGTAAGCCTATCATTTCAGTGTGGATGGGGTGTTCTTATGAGAACACTAAGCCAGTTCAACGGTACTGAATTCTGAAATACCATCCATCTCTCAATATCAAAAGGAAACTGCCTTGGAAGAAGTCTGGCTATCAGTTAGGGGCCCTGCCAACCAGAGGACAGTCCTGTAGCGGGACTGACTTATCAAGGCTCTAGATATGCAAATGAGCATATGATGTGGATCAGGTTAAAGACACCATGTTAGCTGAAACCATTATGCTTCAGACCTTCAGACCATTTTCTAATTATCATGCAATAGCATCATGACATCACAGTTGTTGACAGGGCTGGCAGGAGACCAGCTGCAGTGTCTACTTGTGAGCTGTAAGTTCCACTGGAAACTGCAGTGGGAGTATTATTGAGTACCATGGCTTGAAATCAGATTGTTTTTTGTTTGCTAGAATTCCAGGATCATCCAGAAGGCAAGCAAAGTGGGAAGGTGCTGTCTACTACATTCTTTCAGTGTAATAATTGTGTCTGTGTAGCTCAAACCAGTTTTCCATTAAGAATTCTTTTATGGATATGGATAGTTGCTGTAAAGCTCCAAGAGGCATAATTTGCTGGAGGCTAAGGAAACATGTCTTCAAGCCACCAGCATGCCTTCTCCAGCATCTTGGCACAGATTCTAACCTTTTTCTCCATTGACTGTTAGGACTGGTGTCCCTGCCTAGCAAACACAGCCAGAGAGACTGTTTTGAACACCGGGAATTATTCTGAAGGACCCTGTCCCCCTACCTTGTACTTTTATTACTTTTGGCCTCAGACACATTTTATCAAGGTAGATGTCACTTTGGAGAAGGAAATGGCAACCTACTCTAATGTTCTTGCCTGGAGAATCCCAGGGACGGGGGAGCCTGGTGGGCTGCCATCTATGGGGTCACACAGAATCGGACACGACTGAAGTGACTTAGCAGCAGCAGATGTCACTTCCATACAGTTATTCCTATCTTATTCTTATTGGAAGGAAATCTATGACAAACCTAGTTCAGTTCAGTCGCTCAGTCGTGTCCGACTCTTTGTGACCCCATGAATCGCATCACGCCAGGCCTCCCTGTTCATCACCATCTCCCGGAGTTCACTCAGACTCACGTCCATCGAGTCCGTGATGCCATCCAGCCATCTCATCCTCGGTTGTCCCCTTCTCCTCCTGCCCCCAATCCCTCCCAGCATCAGAGTCTTTTCCAATGAGTCAACTCTTCGCATGAGGTGACCAAAGTACTGGAGTTTCAGCTTTAGCATCATTCCTTCCAAAGAAATCCCAGGGCCAATCTCCTTCAGAATGGACTGGTAAACCTAGGCACTGTATTAAAAAGCAAAGACACCAGTTTGCTGACAAAAGTCTATATAGTCAAGGCTATAGTCTTTCCAGTATTCATGTACAGATGTGAGAGTTGGACCATAAAGGAGGCAGGGTGCTAAAGAATTGATGCTTTTGAACTATGGTGCTAGAGAAGACTCTTGAGAGTCCCCTGGACAGCAAGGAGATCAAACCAGTCAATCCTAAAGGAAACAACCCTAAATACTCTTTAGAAGAACTGATGCTAAAGCTGAAGCTCCAATATTTGACCATCTGATGTAAACAGCTGACTCAGGGGAAAAGACCCTGAAGCTGGGAAAAACTGAAGGCAGAAGAGGGTGACAGAGGATGAGATGGTTGGATGGCATCATTGATTCAGTGGACATGAACTTGGGCAAACTCTGGGAGATGGTGAGGGACAGGGGGGCCTGGCTTGCTGCAGTCCATGCAGTTGCAAACAACTGGACACAACCTGGTGACTGAACAACAACAATCTTTGAACAACAGGAAGTTACCAGGTATCTTGGGCACAATGGTTGAATTTACTTAAATCGGATGACAGTATCTTAAAGGGGCTCTGGCTCCCTGAAAAGCCCTTTGCAGTAAGTCATTTTCCCTTTTGCTTACTTTCTATGCAGCCAGCCATGGCTTAGGAGGCAGCTCTGCTGATCCTGGCTGGGCTCATGTTGGGAGGTCAACTGACCTAAGATGACTCCAGAATGGCCTGGGATGGGACAGAAGAACTTCCATCCACAGGGTCTGGTCTCCAGCAGGCTCCTCCTAGCTCAGGCTCATTCTCATGACAGTGGCAGTGGATGAGGGGAGAACATGCAAGGCCTGTTGAAGCCTAGGTTTGGATGGGCCATTTTTGCCATGTTCTATCTTCCAAATCAAGTCACCAGGTCAACTCAGATTTCAAGGGCAAGAAAATAAGCTCACTTGGAAGAGTGGTGAAAACACCTTGTGAAGGGTATAGACAAAGGATGGAGGGCATGATTTGGGTTCTGTATTTTTGGTCAACCACATGGGCTAAAATCCTTAAGTGAAACCTTGACGAGAAACTAACAGTGAACTCAGATGATGTCAGCTCATCCATTCACTAAATTGAACACTACTATAGATGTAACAGAGAGGCATTACATTTCTGAATGTGAGAATACAGGAAGTACAGTCACCTATGGAGTCTTCTTTCCAAAAAGTGTCTAATAAAACCCACAGCATCAACTATAGATTTGCAGTAACTATGGAGGAAGGAACAAGTTAAACACTGAAAAAGTTTGCCAAGTTGAGAACATAGGACATTGTCCAGGACAAGTGACCTCATTTCTCCAATATATCAATGACACGGAAGATGAGGAATAAATTTAAGTAGTCTAAATGCTAGGAGACATGCCATAGGCAAGCCTCTCAGATTCTGTTTAGAATCACCCATCTCCTAGACCCTCAGCCAGACACTGGTTGATGCCATGTTGACCTGTACGTTAGGCTGCTTCATACCTGGAACTTCAGGCTCCTTTCAGTGATGGCGAGCTCACAGGAAGTGCTACACTGCACGGGTGAAATTTCTATTTCTTTCTGGTTGTCAAATAGGCTAACTAACCATTCGGAAGAGTGGGAGAGTTTATTCCTTAGGAGAAATTCTGACCAATGACTGCTAAGAGATAGAAAGAAATTCTTTCTCCCCCTTGCCATACTGTCTGTCTATGACTCATGAGACCCAGCAAGCAGCTGTGATCTTTGTGAAGCAGTAGCCAGCTTAGCCTTCATCCATGAGTTTATGTGTGTTTCTCATTCTTCCCTTTCTTACATCCCTTTTCCTGTCATTGTTGCTACTTCAGTTGCACCTCTTAAGCTTTAGCAATGAATGTTTGCCTCGGTTCTATTTTCTGGGGAACTTGGATTTGGGTTAAGACATATGACCCAAATGCATTAGTGAGCTTGTTTGGAGCTCAGTTTGAATAAACCAGCTCTAGGACATTTGAGGCAACCAGTGAAGCTTGACTGTTAGATATTAAAAGGACTGTTGACTTTGTTAGATATCTTATACTGATCACAAGGAGAGACCTTATCAGTGTTTGTGGGTAAAGGATATGCCTAGTATTTGCTTTGAAAGAACTCCGGTGAAGTACAATAAAGCAAATCACCTAGGGGGATAATAAAACAAGAATGAAAAAATGTTGAGTTGCTGAATTTGAATAATAGGAACATAGTTCATTATACCATCTCCATGTGTGCATTTTAAAAGTTTTCTATAAAAATCAACTTTAACTCCTATTTTCTACTTTATCCAGTATTTGAGTCTTGTGAAATTCTAGTTCTTGTTCTGTAGATTCACTGAAAGCTGTCAGTTGACTGTCTTAACATTTGTTACACTATCTAGTTGTGGGGTTTTGCTTTATTCTATGAGTGCTTTCAAAAGGAGCTTGTCAATCATTCAGGGAAATCTATTATTTCAGCTTTTTACTTTGATATTTTTACAATATGTTTATAGTTTTTCTACCCTCCATTATCTTCTTATATTTTTGATGTATCTTTCCTGCTTTCCTTCTGGAAGAGTTCCTCAATTGGATCTTCCAACTCATGAGTTTGTTCTTCAGCTGTATCTAGTCTCCCACTTCTATTACATTCTGTTAACTCATTCTTACATTAAAAATTTTTTGCTGCTATTTTTAAATGGAAATATCTTAAGTATATTTGTTATACTTTATGCTCTCATTTTAAGTGTTTTACTATTTCTGCTTCCAATGGTACATAACGTTCTGTTTTCCTTTTTTAGGTCATTGTACTCCTCTAGTATCTTGTTTTGGCCTGTGAAGGTATCCAGCTCCTTCTGAGGAATATGATTTATCTAGTAATGTCATATTAGGTAGAGATCAAAGGCAAGATCCTCACTTGTTTCTGCATTGGTAAGTTCACTGACAGGGGAGAAAAGGGTCAAGGACTTTGTGTGAGTGCATGCTCAGTCGTGTCTGACTCCTTGCAACCCCATGGACTGTAACCCGCCAAGGCTCCTCTATCCATGGGATTTCCCAGGAAAGAATACCGGAGGGGGTTGCCATTTCCTCCTCAGGGGATCTTTCCAACCCAGGGATCAAACCTGTGCCTCTTGCATTGGCAGGTGGATTCTTTACCACTGAGCAACCTGGGAAGCCTATAAGGCCATCCTCTAGTTTTCAGGAAAAAAACAGATCAGGGTTTCCCTCCCCAGGAGCAGCAGCACTGGGAGGAAGCAGCCTCTCTGGACTGGAATCCACCAGCTCCAAAATGGGACAAGATGGAACACTGAGTGCCTAAAATTGATCAGCTGCCACCTGCGTTCATTGACCCCTCACCTGATAGGGCTCTCCTGCTTGCCTGATTTTACCAAGTGAATGTCTGCTTAACCTTTGTTCTTTTGCCACTGATCTTTCTGCCAGACAACAAGCAGTGATGATCTCAAACCAGTCATATGGAAGAGGCAAGTGCAGAACTGAAGCTATTTTTCTCTAACACTCACAGCTCTAAAACTGCCCTTTGTCTCAGATCACAGCTTCTATATCCACGGGGGCCGAATGAACAAACTTATCCAGGCAGTTCTCATTTATGCTTGTTCCCTATGTTGCCTTACTACAATTATTAGTGTCCTTTTGACTCTCAGGCATCCTGTTTGGACAATTACATGGACATTGTGGCAACCATGGAGATCTCATCACTCAGATCTCCATTGGAGGCATAGTCAGCTTTGAGGAGTGCAGTTAGCTCACAGCCTCCAGTTAGAGCTTCTTTGGAATCTGCTACAGCATCAGAATCAAGGACACTCTTCACCCAGGGAGTTCCCAACCAACGAGTGAGCTGGGCAGGGCAGGGCACTAGCGCCTGTCTAGTTCTGCCAGGTGAAGACTCTCATGGGTAGCCTTTGTGCCAGAGGTCCCTGTGACGCTGGCTGAGGCTTTCTTAGAGCTGCACTGACTTCTGGGTGTCTTCCTGCCAGACCCAGTCATCTCCATCTATGGCCCCTACAGAAGGTCAAGCCTCACCACCTTTCAGTCTCCCCAGAGCCTCTCACAGTAGTTATTCTATACGTTTGCTTCTATATAGTTCCTCCAGGTTGATGGCTGAGGGAGGCAGAAGCCACTTCTGGTTTATTGTCTTAGCAAGAAATCTCAGGCTGGGGGTGGAGATGGGGCAGGGGTATTTTCAGTGCTCATGGTCTCAGCCTCATTCAGGTAGGAGCTGTGCAAACTCTAAAATTAGAATTGTATTTCACCTTATTCCTCCAGTAGTGGCTAGAAACACTCTTCGGAGGGTATTACCCAGATATTGTCATAGGTTACTAGGTCATGTAAGAGTGCTCACTCCTTGAGTTGTGGTTTCAAGTCAGCTGAGTTCGTCAGCCTCCCCACAGACAGCTGAAACCAGCTAGGTCACAGTGATGCTTTTGAACTGTGGTGTTGGAGAAGACTCTTGAGAGTCCCTTGGACTGCAAGGAGATCCAACCAGTCCATTCTGAAGGAGATCAGCCCTGGGATTTCTTTGGAAGGAGTGATGCTAAAGCTGAAACTCCAGTACTTTGGCCACCTCATGCAAAGAGTTGACTCACTGGAAAAGACTCTGACGCTGGGAGGGATTGGGGGCAGGAGGAGAAGGGGACGACCGAGGATGAGATGGCTGGATGGCATCACTGACTCGATGGACGTGAGCCTGAGTGAACTCTGGGAGTTGGTGGTGGACAGGGAGGCCTGGCGTGCTGCGATTAATGAGGTCACAAAGAGTCAGACACAACTGAGCGACTGAACTGAACTGATGATGTTATTGAATCTAACATGAGTAGAGGAATCCAGAATTCCCAGTTACATTACCCTGATCATTTTCACTAGAAGAAACAGACTAAATGATAGAGGAACAGATCAGTGAGTTGGGGGCAGAGTAGTAGAAGTCATTGACACTGAAAAGAAATTAGGACAGTTTAAGAAAACTCAGGCATCAAGTGCACTAGTATTTGCATTATAGGAATCCCAGAAGGAGAAGAAAGGGGCTGAGAACATATGAAGACATAATAGCTGAAAACTTCCCTAACCTGGGAAAGGAAAGAAGTCAGTGTAGCTCTAAGAAAGCCTCAGAGAAGTCCCCTAAAGAGGAACACACCAAGACATTGTAACTACAAAGTCAGAATATTAAAAGCAGCAAGGGAAAAACAATAAGTAACATAAGGTAAGTCCCATAAGGTTATGGGCTGATTTATCCTATTTTAAAAATAGCTGTTTCTTAATACCAGCTTTATGCATCATAATGTGTGTGGGGGGCTCATTTGCTGAGTCGTGTCCGATTTTTTGCAACCTTGTAAACTGTAGCCCACCAGGCTCCTCTATCCATGGGATTCTCCAGGCAAGAATACTGGAGTGGATTGCCATTTTTCCCCTCCAGGGAATCCTCCCAACCAAGGGATCAAACCCGCATCTCTTACATTGCAGGCAGATTCTTTACCACTGAACCATCTGGGAAGTCCCATCCATCAGTTTCTCATGATAAGATCTTAGATAACTTGATTTTGAACATATGTCAAGTACATTATTCATGGATGAGGCAATCGGGGGAACCAGAAGATAGAGAATGCTCATCTGGTAAACACTGGGGAGCTTATCCCAGATCTAAGCAGCAAAGACAAAGCTTAGCACAGCAGACCATAGTAAGGGAGGGATGTTTCAGTACCCGCAGAGAAAACTCAGGTTTTCTAGGCTCTCATCTGGATTTGACCAATGGGAACTGAGAGATTGAAAGGCAGGTGGACAGGAGACACTGGGGTATATTTCCCACTTCCGAGTCTCCAGCATTTCGAGTCTGGCCCTCTTTTCTCGCAGTTTCCTCCTAGCATCCCCGGAGTGACTCAGGCCTCTGTGCAGTCTCTGCCGCTGTAGTCATGACACTGCTTCTTCCTCCACCTCAACCCTTTAGCCCTGAGGCTAGAAGTGGCTACTTGCTGTTAGTCTGGATTTTGTCAGTTTCTCATTTGGCTTCCAGCTTTTAATACCTTTGTAGCTTGCTGCCCACATTGAATTCCTGCTACTGAACTACTTGACTGCAGTTTCCTGAGTGGACCCAGACGATTAACAGCTGATTTATTTCAAGAATAAGTCATTACATTACCATCTTTCAGCTAGCACAGGTTAATGTTGAGGGCATGGGATTATTTAGAGGTATCTTAATACATGAGCCGTTAATCATAAGTAGCAAGTAATAGGTCTAGAAGACAATAGCTACAAATCAATTTGCTCATAAATTAGGTGTGCCAACAAACAAGAGTTTCTCTCTTACAAGGTGCTCCTCAGCACAGAGGTTTCAAACAGACCAAAGTCAACTTGCCTAAGCATGGGATCCTTACATATCAAGCAGATATTGGTAACTTTCTCAAGTCTTAAAAAACACTATTTTTTTTTTTTAATCTAGTTTCATATCCATTTTGGAGATAAAACTTTGTCAAGCTGTAAATATTGATTGATCCCCAGACTACCCCCAGGAGTTCAGGCTCTAATACAATTGGCTAGCCATCCTCCAGCCTGGGAAGCTGTGCTTCAGAAGGCTGTGGCATTAACTCTAGACACTGTGTCTATTCTACCACCTTTTCAAGGAGCCTCAAATATCTGCCATTTATTATAAATGCCCTTAACTTTCAATCTTAACTCAAGTTGATCCATTCCTTCCACCTGTCTACCTGTTAACTCTTCTGTACCCCACCCCACCCCCAAGGTACACAACAGTGGACAGGAAATCAAAAATTCTGGCATGGGCATTTCTAGAACACTCTGGTGGTTGTCTTTGCTGTAGACTAGATCTGAAAGTGTTTGAGACACTGATGCTTACTTTGAAGGGCAGAGCTTCTGTCTTGACCCCTAGTTCTAAGTCATGCTATCTGCTTAAATAGAATGAAGGGTATCACTGGGGAGGGGGTCTTTACCATGATCATTTTCATAAGAAGCAGCACAAGAGGCAAATCTTATTAGTTTTCCCTAACAAATCATGGCAACTTCTAATGTGACCTTGCAGGCCATTTCTTGAATCTGTTTTTCTACCACTCAAGCTCAGGATAGTTTTTCTTTGAAAGAAAATTCCTAGGAATACACATGTCTGGTTACCTTTGCCTACTCTATTTTCACCAGTAAGAGACTTTACACTGGCTTAGTCAAGCCCTGAAGTCTCTCTCTGGAATTATTGAGGAAACAGCTCAGCCAGGTTTTTTTTCTCCTTTTAGTTTACTGGAATAAGTCCCTTGGTTCTGTCAGCTCAAGCCAAACGCCAAGTTTAGAGGGTCCTATGGAAACTGGTTTTTATTCCAATCCCAAAGACAGGCAGTGCCAAAGAATGTTCAAACTATCACACAATCACACTCATTTCACATGCTAGCAAGGTAATGCTCAAAATTCTTTAAGCTAGGCTTCAGCAGTATATGAACTGAGAACTTCCAGATGTACAAGCTGGATTTAGGAAAGGCAGAGGAACCAGTGATCAAATTGCTAACATTCATTTGATCATAGAGAAAATTTTTCAGAACATCTACTTCTGCTTTGTTGACTATGATAAAGTCTTTGACTTTGACTTGTGTGGATCACAACAAACTGTGGAAAATTTTTAAAGAGACAGACCACCTTACCTGTCTCCTGAGAAAACTGCATGCAGGTTAAGAAGCAACAGAACCAGACATGAGACTGACTGGTTCAAAATTGGGAAAGGAGTATGTCAAGGCTGTATATCGTCACCCTGCTTATTTAACTAATATACAGAGTACAACATGCGAAATGCTGGATTGGATGAAGCACAAGCTGGAATCAAGATTGCTGGGAGAAATAACCTCAGATATGCAGATGATACCACTCTAATGGCAGAAAGTGATGAGGAACTAAAGAGCCTCTTGATGAGGGTGAAAGAGGAAAGTGAAGAGGCTGGCTTAAAAAACAAAGATCATGGTATTTCGGCCCATTACTTCATGGCAAATAGAAGGTAAAAAGTGGAAACAATGACAGATTTTATTTCCTTGGGCTCAAAAATCACTGCAGACAGTGACTAGAACCTTGAAATTAAAAGACGCTTGCTCCTTGGAAGGAAAGCTATGACAAACCTAGACAGTGTATTAAAAAGCAGAAACGCCATTTTGCCACCAAATGTCCATATAGTCAAAGCTATAGTTTTTCCAGTAGTCATGTATGAATGTGAGAGCTGGACCATAAAGAAGGCTGAGCACTGAAGAGTTGATGCTTTTGCATTGTGGTGCTGGAGAAGTGGAGACAGAAATGGCAACCCACTCCAATGTTATTGCCTGGAGAATCCCAGGGACGGGGGAGCCTGGTGGGCTGCCATCTATGGGGTCGCACAGAGTAGATACCACTCTAATGGCAGAAAGTGATGAGGAACTAAAGAGCCTCTTGATGAGGGTGAAAGAGGAAAGTGAAGAGGCTGGCTTAAAAAACAAAGATCATGGTATTTCGGCCCATTACTTCATGGCAAATAGAAGGTAAAAAGTGGAAACAATGACAGATTTTATTTCCTTGGGCTCAAAAATCACTGCAGACAGTGACTAGAACCTTGAAATTAAAAGACGCTTGCTCCTTGGAAGGAAAGCTATGACAAACCTAGACAGTGTATTAAAAAGCAGAAACGCCATTTTGCCACCAAATGTCCATATAGTCAAAGCTATAGTTTTTCCAGTAGTCATGTATGAATGTGAGAGCTGGACCATAAAGAAGGCTGAGCACTGAAGAGTTGATGCTTTTGCATTGTGGTGCTGGAGAAGTGGAGACAGAAATGGCAACCCACTCCAATGTTATTGCCTGGAGAATCCCAGGGACGGGGGAGCCTGGTGGGCTGCCATCTATGGGGTCGCACAGAGTTGGACACGACTGAAGTGACTTAGCAGCAGCAGCTGGAGAAGACTCTTGAGAGTACCTTGGACTGCAAGGAGATCAAGTCAGTCAATCCTAAAGGAATTCAGCCCTGAATATTCATTGGAAGGACTGATGCTGAAGCTCCAATACTTTGGCCACCTGATGCAGAGTCAACTCATTGGAAAAGACCTTGATGCTGGGAAAGATTGAAGGCAGGAGGAGAAGAGGGTGACAGGGGTTGAGATGGTTAGATAGCATCACCAATTCAATGGACATGAATCTAAGCAAGCTCCAGCAGATAGTGAAGGACAAGGAAGCCTGGCGTGCTGCAGTTCATGAAGTCAAAGAGAGCAGTGTCTGAACACCTGATGCTCTCTGGGGATCTGTGTGCCCCTTCAACCCAGGACATTCCCTCTTGCTTCTCTAGGAGACCTTCACTGCCTCAAATTCATAAAGCAATACTAGATCTTTGGCTAGTAACCAACGGTGAGACTTGTTTCCCAAAGTGAATTGATTGGAACCATGATTGCCACCTGTTATTAAGAACTACAAGTTGACTCAATTTCCAGGTTATTGGCCTGTCTACATCTCCAAGACAAGTTCCCTGGATAACCATGGAGAACAATGAACAGAACTTCCAAGTTTACCCCTTGCTTTGAATACATCCCTGAGCTCCTAGCTCATATCCAAGTATCTACACGACATGTCCATATGGGTGCCATGATAGGCATCTCAGGTTTAACATGCAAACCACTTGGATTTGCCCAAAGCTTTATTCTAAGCTTTTGCATATTACTGTCAGCCCAAAAACTATGTGTCAAGACCAGAAGGCAAGGATCATTTTAAATTCTTCCCTACCCATCATTCTCGTCAATGTATGGCAAACCAATACAGTATTGTAAAGTAAAATAAAGTAAAAATAAAATTAAAAAATAAATAAATAACTAATTCAAAAATAATAAATAAATAAATTCTTCCCTACCCATCATTCTCTACACAGAAATGACATGAGCAGATCTTGATGGATCCTAAGTGATATTCTGAAATTCACCCAACTCTTCCATTTCTACTGCCTCATCTTAGTCCCAGAAACATTCATATGCTTCTCTATGAGCAGATGGCAGGGGCCAATAGTGTAGGCAAAGTGATTCAAAAAGAGAATCATTCATGTTGTCCCACTGCGAGGAATTTTCCTAGAGGCTTTCCTAGGATGAAGCCCATCTTCCTTTCAGGATTCTTCACAGTAGCTCCTGCTTCTGTTTCTCCCCTTCAGTCATTAAGTTTTAGCCACACTGCTTCCTTTCAATCCTTCAAGCGTGCCAAAGTGCTTCTGCCTCAGGGTTTTTATTTCCCATGTTCTCCATCTCAAGTGACTTTATGCTACAGCACCTATGTGCCTAAGATCCAGAAATTTAAGATGGAATGAATGGAAGGGTCATCTCGGAAGAATTCCTGACCACTTTATCACTGCCCTCCACAGTTCCTGCCAAATGTTATCTTTCCCTCTGTTTCTGCCTGTCATTCTCAGGATAGCTCTTCCTTGAAGGAATAGTCCTAGGTTACCCATGCTTGGGTAACTGTGCTTTCCTGTTCGTTTTAACTAGTAAGAAATGTATCACTGACCAAAGGCAGCTTGCTTGACTCTTGCTCGTCTCTCCCATGAAAGCAAAAGATCCTGTACCTGTGGACCTCATTTGATTAGGTTAGTAAGAGTTAGGCAAAGAAGTAGGCTGAAAGATCTTCAAGAAAGAACTTGCTGTTGAGTTGTAGAGAATAATACAGCCAACAGCCTCCATCTGCAGCTCCTGGGATCCACCCTTGCATGAGGTAAGGCTACAGTCTTGAGTATGGAGCACAGCCAAGGACTAGGATGGTAGAGGGACTCCTGCCCGTGGGTGTTCTTTGCACCAGAACCTTTGGGGATTGACAAGACTCTCTCGGGGCAGCACTGTGGTCTGAGTTGTTCCTGCTCAGTTTTCCATCCTTCCCTTCTCCTTTCACAGGTGCCAGATCAGCGTTACCTGAAGGCTGAAGCTGGCCTATGCCTGCCCCCTTTCCCTTTGTCTTTTACGGGTATTGATCAACTGTAAGTTTTATACTTTCAAGTCTGCTTGGCAACAACTATTTTCCAAAGGACCCAGCATAGTTGATAAGAACAGCTTGAGATACTAAGCAGTTGAGGACTGAAACACCTTACTCACCCAATAGCCAAGAAGACCGAATGCCAGCTACTTGTGTGGCATGACTAGCTCCTCACTCAAAGTGACAAGCCAATGGATGGAAATGTCATCAACGGTGACTTGACAGAAGGCTCCTATGGAGGAGTTCTCTGGCCAAGGCAGTGATTCAGGCCTTAAAGTACAGGGAAAATGAAACTGGCTCCTTACTTCATTGTGTGTAAGTGATGCTCTACTGCAGAAAGATGAGGTAACAGGCATTTCCATGATCAGGACCAAGGAAAACCAGAGGGTCTTTTTGGTAAAAGACCCTTATCTTGTGAGAAACCCTTATCTCCTTTGGGAGAGCAGATACAGCTGAGAAGCAAGTTTAGAATCTGAAATTCATCAAGCTTAAAAGATGGTTGAGTGCGGTCAAGGCAGGGTCTGCTACAGTATCAGAGCCCTGGGTGGAAAAACTTAGGGACTGTGGAACACGGGCCAGGGAATATCCGGGTATATGCTCCCAAGGACTGTGATTCTCCAATAGCCTTGAACCAACACCCTCAGAGCCTATGGAGGTGACTCCGCTCTATTAGGAGGTAGCCTTCCCACGGGTAGGAAGACACTGCAAAGGCTTCCACTCCATAGTAATTCCACCACCAGGAGACATCCTTTCTTGGATGCCAGGCTTAAAACTAGGTTTAAATCTCAGCATACCCAAGCTTCAATCAATCTCAGGATGTACTGGGCCTGGAGGAAAGTATTTATACCCCCAGAACTAGAAAACAAGCACCATCAGGAGGTTTGAGGAACTTTTCTCTGGCTGGATTTTGAGAATGCTTTTTCAAAGGGCCAGAATGTAAAACTTAGGAGCAATGTCAGGATACTATGTATTTAAACCCTGGCAAGGACCCCACAGAATGGGGCAAAGTTGTTCTTAGAATCGGCTATTTTGAAGAGTCATCTAAGCCAATCTGAGGTGCCTTTTTCTAGCCTTCCAAAGTGGCACAAAGGAGGAGGCACTAAACAGCTTGGGGAGGTGAGTATACTGGAATGGCCGAACTATGCAAGGCCAGCAGATACTGTTCCATGAAAGGACACACTGATCATCACTAATCAAGGCCATCAACAATGGAGTGATAAGGGCTCCATATCACTAAGTTCACTGGCATGTCTCCTACAGACTAAGGCTGTTGATAGGACAGGCAGTCCGAAGCTGGGTTCATTAACAGTTTTAAACATGGTGGACTCTGAAAAACAAATGCACATTTAACCAGCAGAAGTCACTGTATCAGCTAGAAAGGTGGAAGGGTGGCCAAAAGGGTAGCTTGTCCCACAGAAAGGTCAGGGATGATTAAGTCTTTGGGGCAAAACAGAGTGGCAGCTCCCAACAGATGCTGCTGAATTTACACATAAGCGAGCATGAAAAGGAGGCCGAGGGAAGTTGCCTCAAAGTTAGTGTCTTAGCCACTTCCCAGATATGAACGGTTTTAAAACCTGTAACCTGTTGACTAAAAATGGCCAGGTTCCTGGCATACTGCATCAAGTATATCTCTGGTTCTTCTCCAAAGACACCAACTGTGCAGTCGGTTACTAATGTCCAGACATTAAATTTTACGTGGATACAAGGTCCAAGCTGACATCAAGACCTCAAAACCAGAAGTCTTATAAGAACTTTGAGTATGAGCCTAAGGGGTCCAGATAATAAATGGAGTTATGGTCAGAGTATGAGGTTCAGTGGGTCTGCTGGGTCCATACACTCACTCAGAGCTCAAGCTTTGCCTTTTGAGTGTATACTTGACAGGGACAGGACAGTTGAAATAACGCACGCATGGGCTTCTTGGACCAAAAAGTAACTTGCTATCAGAGCAGGAAATGCCAAGTGGAAGTTTCTGACGCTAGCCAACCCCTGGCCAAGAGTGAATAAAATCACATTTTGGAGTAGCAGGTTGGCCCGTGTTAGTACCAGCCTTAAAGATGAAGGCTTCAGGGCTGGTGCTATCTGTTACAGCATCATTTAACTCAGTCTGGACTGTGTAGAACTCAGATGGGTTCAATGACTATGAACTCAGCCTAGTAGTTAGTCCTACTTGCTATCGTTCCAGAGGAGATGTCTTTGGTAGGGCAGATTAATTAGACCTCTGACATATGGTATGTGGTCAATTTTAAGGCAAAGTTCTTTTCCATCTCCATCACAAGAGAGGGTCAGAGCCAGTTTGAATTCATGTGGAATTGTTAATATACAATGAGAGATTTGCCCACAGGGCTGTGGTACCTTTCAGGCTCTACCATAATCTACGCAGGATGCTTAGGCCATCTGGACATCTTAGAACATGCATCTATTATAGAGTCACACTGATTGTACAGTGTAGGAAATGGATAGTACACTGGAAGCCTTGGCAAGATATGTGCCCCTTAGAGGATGGAAGTTACACCCCCATGAAGATTCAGGGACCTGCCCCTTCAGGAAAAGTTGAGGTTCAGGGCTGGGAATAATGTGACCACCTCTACAGTAAGACACAAATTGTATTAGACATAAGATGTGTTTCCTTCACTGCTACAACATCATGTAGGATTTTTTTTTTTTTTTAGGTTCCAGAAATATATACTAAACATAGGAATATTGCTTTAGCCCATACAATAGAATGTTAACTCTGACATGAACCCAGAACAGGAAAACATGCTGTAGTATATCTAGGCTCTGATACAGGCACCCCTGCCTCCTGGGCTGTACAATCCAGTGAGGTGATGGGTAAGTCTGTTACCTTAGCTGTGGTAACATTTCCATAAATGTTTGCATGTGTCTAGGATCAAGTCACACGACTGAGCGACTTCACTTTGACTTTTCACTTTCATGCCTTGGAGAAGGAAATGGCAATCCACTCCAGTTTCTTGCCTGGAGAACCCCAGGGACAGGGGAGCCTGGTGGGCTGCCGTCTATGGGGTCGCACAGAGTTGGACACGACTGAAGCGACTTAGCAGCAGCAGCAGGATCAAGTCATACAGACATAAGTAACTGCCTAAGAGTTTGTAATAGGGGATTATGAACTGAATTGTCCATGAGAACTTGACAGTAAAAAATTAAGTCAATCCCCAGAGGGAAAAACAAAAAGGGGTCTCCTAGGGCTAACAAGCCTAAGTCATGTCATCTGATGCAGACAACCATAAGAAGTGGTTGGTGTGCTACCAGCCTCTGGTGTAGAGAAAACCATACCCACATGACACCAAGTAGGCATCTACCTGGGGTCAATTCACACAGCTAGACCACATTCATCCAGGCTCAGGAGCTATTCATTAAAAGACGAAAATGGTATGTCCAGAATTGAATCCAAACATCAGAGGGCACGAGGTGCCAAAGGCAGGTGGCCCAGATTCTCCTTGTCACCCATACCAATTGTCTGAGGACCCCTCAAGCTCACACCTATGATGTACTGAGGTCTACTATGACCCACTGAAGGAAGAAAGAATTTAAGTCTGGTAGTGGATGGGTTGGTCCAGTGTGTCTTCAAGCTGAAGAGGATGGACATACTCAGTGGTGGCTTTGAAATACAGGGGTTCACAGAAGACCCAGGAAAAAACAAAGTGATCCTGAGAAAGAGGAAAGCAGGAGGCAGCTGATTTCAGGCCATAGGACAGAGCTGTAGTAGTCGAAACAATGTGGTACTGACATGAAAGGCATAGGCCAGTTTAAACAATTGAGGGCCAAGAAATAAAGGCATGCACTTATGCTCAAGAATACTCAGTGGAGGAAAGGCAGTCTCTTTAATAAGTGTGCTGGGAAAGGTAGTCAATCTTTATACACACTATCTCACACCATTCACAAACACTCAAAGGTTTAAGTATAAAACCAGAAGCCAAAAAAATCTTCAGAAAACAAGAACAAATCTCCTTGCCATGGGTTTTGGCAATGATTTTTGGGATAAGATACCTAAGGTATAAGAAACAAAAGAATGAGTGGGACTAGAAACTAGAAGCCTCAGCACAGCAAAAGAAATGATGGAAGTGAAAAGAACCTACATAATGGGGAGAAAACATTTGCAAGGGGTTAATATCCCAAATATTAAACTCATACAAAATAAATTCAGTTTTTAAATGGGCAAAGACATAAATAGACAGTCTTCCCAATAAGATATGTGAAATCACCAGCAAGTACCAAAGAAGTTACTCAATATCATTAGTCACTAGGGAAATGCAAGTCAAAATCGCTGGGAGATGATAACCATTCTGACAGATGTGAGATGCTATCAGTGAGATAACAAGTGCCAGCAAGGATGTGGAGATTGTGTGCACTGTTGGTGGGATTATAAACTGGCACAGCCACTGTGGAAGATCATAACGAGGTTCCCTCAGAAAATTAGGGCTAGAAATGGAGTGGTGAGGGAAAAATCTCCCTGGGTCATGTGTCTTTGAGGAGCACACTGTGGAAAGAAAAGCAACTTGAACTAAGGATATATACAGACTTTCAGGGAACAGCAGGCAACCCGGGCAGGGGTCTGGAAGAAAGACTGGAGGATCAGAGGCAAGGTGGTCTGGGGTTGATGCAAGCAGAAGACCATTTGGGAACAGGCACAAAGTGTAAAGTCATGGCCCACGCTAACGCCTATCAACGCATTCAACGTGGGATTAGCACTTAACTGAGTAGACACAATAATTCGAATAGTTGGTGTCAGCCAGCTTCATTGGTCATCTAAATGCCATCATAGTCAAATACATAGACAGGGCAGCAGAGATAGCAGCTATCAGTTCAGTTCAGTCGCTCAGTCGTGTCCGACTCTTTGCGACCCCATGAATCGCAGCACGCCAGGCCTCCCTGTTCATCACCATCTCTCGGAGTTCACTCAGACTCACATCCATCGAGTCAAACACCACACTTCAAAAGCATCAATTCTTCGGCGATCAGCCTTCTTCACAGTCCAACTCTCACATGCATACATGACCACAGGAAAAACCATAGCCTTGACTAGACGGACCTTAGTCGGCAAAGTAATGTCTCTGCTTTTGAAAATGCTATCTAGGTTGGACATAACTTTTCTTCCAAGGAGTAAGCGTCTTCTAATTTCATGGCTGCAGTCACCATCAGCAGTGATTTTGGAGCCCAAAAAAATAAAGTCTGGCACTGTTTCCACTGTTTCCCCATCTACTTCCCATGAAGTGATGGGACCAGATGCCATGATCTTCGTTTTCTGAATGTTGAGCTTTAAGCCAACTTTTTCACTCTCCTCTTTCACTTTCATCAAGAGGCCTTTTAGCTCCTCTTCACTTTCTGCCATAAGGGTGGTGTCATCTGCATATCTGAGGTTATTGATATTTCTCCCGGCAATCTTGATTCCAGCTTGTGTTTCTTCCAGTCCAGCCTTTCTCATGATGTACTCTGCATATAAGTTAAATAAGCAGGGTGACAATATACAGCCTTGACGCACTCCTTTTCCTATTTGGAACCAGTCTGTTGTTCCATGTCCAAATAGCAGCTATGCAAGAACCCAAACCCATGCACCAAGGTCGATTTAGGCACCACCACCTATGAATGTCTGACCTGCTATCAGTGGAGGCCAAGCAAGCCTGACTTAGCCTATTCATGGAGGCCTAACCACCGCTTGGTAGAAAGTTAACTCCTTTACACCCCCTTCCATCCCAGAGGGGTCAACAGTGAATTCTTAGAGGTTGACACCAACTTTGGACATGAGTGTCCCCATTTAGTTCAGAGCCTCAGCCAACATTCTTCCTCCAGGGACCTACACAATGTCTCATCCCCAGTCATGGAATCCCATACAACATGACATCTGACCAGAGGCTCTGCTATACAGTGAAGGTGTGGGAGACAGCCCATGACAATGTGGCCCACTGGTGTCACAAAACACCATCTGGAGGCTGCCAACTGAAGGCACAGCCAATACTTTGCCATGATGGCAAGGCATCACTAGGGATGCATCTTTGTGCCCCAACAGAAGGTATCATGGGCCTGGGAACCAAGGGTGCTGAGCAGAAATGGTCCCCCTTACTTTCACTATCTGTGACCCACCAGAGGAATTTGTAGTCCCAATCCCAATGAATCCCAAGGGATTTCATTTTTGCAAGGGTTCCAGTGAAGCACAAGCTTCAGATGTTTCTAGGACACTTCGGACTTCCTGTGTCCAGAGACCAGCAGTGAAGAGAGAAGACACTCAATTCACAGGGAGGTGGCATGGTCCTCATTATGTGGTGGGGGCAGGCAGAAAAGTATGGAACTCATGTGGTCCATTTGGGTACATTTTGGCTCTTCCTTGACCAACAGTGACTAATAGCTACCCAAGCCCAAGTAGTATATGATCAAGGGCTCAGACTCCTTAGGAATTCAGGTTTGGGTCATATCACTAAGTAAGCCGTGAAGACCAACAGAGGTGACCTCTAAGGGCAGAGAGAATGAGTATAACAGTGAGGGAGTGAATACTAGCTGTGACTCAGAAGACCACTGGGCTGTCAGTCAACCCACTAGTATTTCTATGTCTTCATCCAGTAGGAGAGGCACACTGGAGTGCTGGAGGACCCTGACCATGCACGTTCCTTGAACATGCATGGAAAACTACATTCATACGGCACAAGGGTGGACTGCAACAGCCATGGAGGCGTGCCATCCAAATTCCCCCTTAAGAAGGGACTTCATACCTGTGAGGAGTGAAGTTAACTGGCCGTTTCCAGCTCCAACACCTTAGGGATCCATCACAGCAGTTGAGCTGAAGCCAGCCTCTGAGTACTCCATCAGAATGGCAGAGGTCCAGGGTTTGGCCATTTCTGCTCATTGGAGGATCTCGTCCCATGGGACATTTGAACTGCTGCTTCTTAGACTGAGCTGTGGTCTGAGCCTTCCTGTGTATTTAAGTATCAGACTTAAATTTGTAGCCTGAAGGCTTTTTTTCTGCATACTTCTGGCTCCCTTTAACATTAGCCCAGTAAATCTCTTGTACTTTCAATTCCAGAGGATTCAACCAACATATCTCATGTACACCCCAGAACCCTTGGACAGTGCCTGGCACATTGTAGGTATTCAGATATTTAAGTGGTACTTGGTGCTAAGATAGAAAGGCAGGTCTTCTCCAGCTCTCACTTTGTAAGATGTTTTAGAAAGGGGGAGTAGAAGGCTATTCAAGTTGTCAAAGCTGGATGCAAATATTGAGTAAGTTTGTGCTGAGTACTGCAGAAACCGGAAGATGAGTCGGACCTGCAGAAGTATTACTGGAAACTCGTTTTGCCTCAATAAGTGAAAAGGGGGAAAAATCAGGAACAAAATAAGGAATCATTCCAATCCCTGAAATTTTAGGGGGACAGTGACCAAGAAAACTATCTTGAGAGTTCTGCCTAATTCAAGGATGGCCATTTTTGTCACCATCTGAACTAGGGAAACCCTAGTTATAGACACATCATTGACCCCTTCTCATCAAGACTTATTCCATTGGCACAGGACAGCACCTTGACATGAACTGAGCAGGCTGCCATTGACATAGTGTGCCTCTCGAGTTCTACTTCTAATCCCTCTGGACATGGATTTCCTAGTCAGTCAGCTGTAGGAGTAGAGTTTTACTTCATCTTATGGTTCCTACTTGTCTCTATGGCTCCAATACATTTCCTCTGGGGGTCCCTCTGCCCTTGGTTCCCCTGAACCAAGTCACCATCATTTAAACTAGCAACTGACTAAGCCAGTTCTGGCCCCTGAGAGGGAAATGGAGGTATCATTTTAGGGGGCCCTTGAGAAGCAGGAGACAGTTGTTGACACGTTAAAATACTGAAGAATTACTGTATAAATACAGGCTCAATAGTGCCTCAGCTTTGTTTTAGCAAGTTCTCTGGAACCTGGATGCTGTCACATTAGTTCAAGTTCATGCCAAGTAGGGAATTTCTGCAAAAGCAAGATGTACTGACTTAAAGTCTTGTTAGTAAGAGCTAACAGAGAAGGCAATGGCATCCCACTCCAGTACTCTTGCCTGGAAACTCCCATGGATGGAGGAGCCTGGTAGGCTGCAGTCCATGGGGTCGCTGAGTCAGACACGACTGAGCGACTTCACTTTCACTTTTCACTTTCATGCCTTGGAGGAGGAAATGGCAACCCACTCCAGTGTTCTTGCCTGGAGAATCCCAGGGATGGTAGAGCCCAATGGACTGCTCTCTGTGGGGTCACACAGAGTCGGACACAATTGAAGTGACTTAGCAGCAGCAGCACGAGCTAAAACTTCTTAAGGAAAAGAGAGCTGGAGCATTTCATCTCGTAGGACCAGCCCTGCACTTCTGACCATAACTTGTGCCATCACTACTACGCTCGCCCTTCTTTGACACTGCCAGTTAGGACAAGCACCCAGCCCCAGGTTGTGGGGACCCCGCTGCCAACTAGACCCTCAAAGATCTGGCCTACCAGGGCTGTGGGGTCAACGACAAGCTGATGCCAGAGAACAGACTGATTCTATCGCACATCTCAAGCATCTGCTTCAGCTCCAGGGTTGGAAGAGATGGTCCAGAGCAGCAGCAGGTCTGCCCTTGGACTCCAAAGCTGGCTGTGAGAGAGACAGGTATGACACCGGCAGCAGAGTTCCACGACGGCCCTGAGAATGCGTCTCGGATTGAATGCGGGGCAGGGGGGTGCGGGGGGGAGTTAATCAGGATCCCTTACTGCTGTGCTGTAAGATCTTCCACTGCCTTTACCAAGGCCACACTTCCCATGATTACTGCCAACCAACGATGGATGATAAAACAAACACTAAAGGAGGTCTATTCCTGGGAGATGTGGGGCCCCTGACAAGCAGCTTTGGTTTGACTCTCAAGCTGTATTGCAGGCTGACAGAGCTCAACCTTCATTCTGCCTTTCATTCCTTTACTATTACACTCTGGCAGCTCTCCAGCCTCTTTGGACCTCGCCCCCATTTTCTCACAGGTGTTTCTTGCATGCTTAACCTGACCTTGCCATCTATCGTGCAGAACCTAGACCACATTTCTTCAGTGACAGGATTCACCTTTACCATATATCAGACACCTGAAGTGATCCTACAAAAACTCACTTTCCAGCTTGCTGAGGCCAGGAGAACCTTCATATTAACTGAAAAGAATATTACCAGGAATGAAACTATAGGCCAATTCCCCAGTTTCTTGCATGCTTAACCTGACCTTGCCATCTATCGTGCAGAACCTAGACCACATTTCTTCAGTGACAGGATTCACCTTCACCATATATCAGACACCTGAAGTGATCCTACAAAAACTCACTTTCCAACTTGCTGAGGCCAGGAGAACCTTCATATTAACTGAAAAGAATATTACCAGGAATGAAACTATAGGCCAATTCCCCGTATTGCAAAGATCCTTAAACTTATCAAATCAGGTAAATATTTTAAAAAATCATGACCGTGATCCTGAGAATGCCAGGTTAAAGAAATTCCCCACACTAATAGAGAAATCATCTTTGGGAAATGAAGACCAAATGAAGACCAATTCAATACCCATTTATTATAATAGCTCAACAAATGGAGTAAGGAGCAACCTTCTCACCTTGAAAGGATGTTATTGAGAGACCTACAACTTTCACAACCCTTAATTCTGAAATACTGTTGCTTTCAATCTTGGGGGAAACATTCAATAACTACTCCTGTTCAATACCACATTAGGGGTCATAGCCAGTGCAGTAAGGCAGGGAGCAGGTTTATGATACTTATATCTACGTGTGTTAAAGTGTTTATTTACCCTACGGAAGCAGGCAAGCAGGTAGACAACAGGCAGTGGGTTAGACTCGAGTTCTAGCACCAGCGGCCTCAGCTCCAGTGGACTCAGGAAGGAAAGAAGTTAGAGGTTCAAGGTGCTTCACTCCACCTCCCATCCCAGAGCCTGGACACTGGGGTGCTTCAGCTGTAATTCCTTTCCATAAACTGCCAAAGAATACCTCAAGTCTATGACAATCAGCAGCAAGGGGTGAGGGAAGGAGTATTACTCAGATAAGACCTTGGCCAGTTAATTAGGGTTTATTCTAGAACTAGTGCTTCCACCAAGATCCTAGCCACCCTGCCTGTGAGTGAGCAAGGCTCAAGACAGTAGACAGCTTGGAGCAAAAATCTGTACCAGGTGAGGACCAGTGGATCTACTTTCCAGGTCCAGCCTCTCAGCCTCTTACCCTGCTGCTCCCCTTCCTCATCTGAGGCCAGTCCCACCTAGCCTGGGGGCCAGGGAAGTCCTGGCTTCTACCTCCAGGGCCTTTTTCACACCTATCTCCCCAACCATCTTCCCAAGGTGCCAAGAAGGGATTCTAGGAAGGGCCCCATTAGGACCCAAGGGACCTTGGCTATTTCTCCTTCACCCCTACGTTGTAAGACACCTTTCTACTGCAACCCTCTATCAGACAAGTCATTTAGACATGGCCAGAAGAGCATATGGGAAACTTTGAGGCTCAAAGCCTATCCTCCTCTGCTCAGCCTGTGAGGTCAAATCACCAACCCCCCATAGGTAATACACCCACCCCTAAAGAAGGGGATCCTCCACCATAGGGAATGGAAGGACTCTGCACGCCAGTATCTCAGTGGTCTAGTAGGTTCCTTCCACTCCTGGTATTGACAGGCTAAGCTATGTATCTACAACATCTTTGCGTATACACTTTGGTTAAATATAAAAATAGAAGTTGGACACATACTACAGGTCCTGACTTCATTCATTATTTACTTTAGTAAGGCCTCCCGGCCTCCAGATCAGTTTTGGTGAAGTCTCTTTTGTGACTCCATTTAATACAAACAGAAGGTGTTGGCTTTAAGTACTTCCTGTTATGATGTTTACTGCATAACAAACTCGCTTATTTCTGTGACTGGCTTACATTATAGATGGCCAAGAGAACATTCTTATTTCAAGCAACCATAACAGATGAAGCAACAGTAACAAGGGTACAACTTGCAAGTGTTACCACTTATTCAATTGTGTATTAAGATACTTTAAGGTGTCATTGGTATTTCCAATGCCTGTTACCATATATCCTCTGCCCACTACTGATTTAGCTATAGTTCCATGGAAGCTGAGGTTGATACACAAGGAACAGATAGAAATTAAGCTCTACGCTTCTTGCCCCAGATCTGCTTCTAGTGAGAGCAGCCCAGCATCTACCAGTAGAATGCAAAAATTCATTCAACCAATGTCAGCCAAAAGCTTGGGATGCAGGGACAATGCTGCAAGGCATCCTTAAGGTTTCAGAAAGAGTCAAGTTCTTGCCACTAACAACCTCAATACTTTCCTTTTCACTCCTCTGGTTCCCTCAACTCTGGCTCTATGGGAATCATTCCCAAGTATTCCACTTGCCTGGAAGCCCACTTGTCTTGGGCTCTGTTTTGAAGGAAGCTAAAACAGTAGAAAGCCTTAGAAAGCAGGCTGGAGATACAAGTCTGGAACTAGAACAGCCTGAGAGCAGTGGGTATTGTGGTGCTGCTGCTAAGCACGGTGGTGATAATGCCCAGCTCGGTGCAGCATCACAGTTGCTAAGACTTACCTTTCAGAGCCAGACATTCTGGAGTGTGAAGTCAAGTGGGCTTTAGGAAACACAGTTGGCAATAAAGCTAGTGGAGGTGATGAATTCCAGCAGAGCTATTTAAAGTCCTAAAAGATGATGCTATTAAGGTGCTGCACTCAATATGTCAGCAAACCTGGAAAACCCAGCAATGGCCGCAGGACTGGAAAAGGTCAACCCTCATCACCATTCCCAAGAAGGGCAGTACTAAAGAATGTTCAAACCACCGGACAATTGCACTCATTCACCATGCAAGTAAGGGTATGCTCAAAATCCTTCAAGCTAGGCTTCAGCCATTACGTGAACCAGGACTTCCAGGTGTTCAAATGCCGGGTTTAGAAAAAGGCAGGAGGAACCAGAAATCAAGTTGTCAACCTGCACTGGATCAGAGAGAAAGCAAGGGAATTCTAGAAAAACATCTACCTCTGTTTCATTGACTACGCTAAAGCCTTTGACTGTGTTGATCATAAACTGTGGAAAACTCTTAAAGATATGGAAATACCAAACCATCTTTGTTTCCTGATAAACCTGTATTGCTCAAACTACCGCACAATTGCACTCATCTCGCATGCTAGTAAAGTAATGCTTAAAATACTCCAAGCCAGGCTTCAGCAATATGTGAAAACCATGAACTTCCAGATGTTCAGGCTGGTTTTAGAAAAGGCAGAGGAACAAGAGATCAAATTGCCAACATCTGCTGGATCATCAGAAAAACAAGAGAGTTCCAGAAAAGCATCTATTTCTGCTTTATTGACTATGCCAAAGCCTTTGACTGTGTGGATCACAATAAACTGGAGAATTCAAGAGATGGGAATACCAGACCACCTGACCTGCCTCTTGAGAAATCTGTATGCAGGTCAGGAAGCAACCGTTAGAACTGGACATAGAACAGACTGGTTCCAAATAGGAAAAGGAGTACACCAAGGCTGTATATTGTCACCCTGCTTATTTAATTTATATACAGAGTACATCATGAGAAATGCTGGGCTGGAGGAAGCACAAGCTGGAATCAAGGTTGCCAGGAGAAATATCAATAGCCTCAGATATGCAGATGACACCACCCTTATGGCAGAAAATGGACTGAAGAACCTGTTGATGAAAGTGAAAAGAGTGAAAAAGTTGGCTTAAAGCTCAACATTCAGGAAAATAAGTTCATGGCATCTGGCCCCATCACTTCATGGCAAATAGATGGGGAAACAGTGGCTGACTATTTTTCTGGGCTCCAAAATCACTGCAGATGGTGACTACAGCCATGAAATTAAAAGATGCTTACTCCTTGGAAGGAAAGTTATGACCAACCTACATAGCATATTAAAATGCAGAGACATAACTTTGCCAACAAAGGTACATCTAGTCAAGGCTATGGTTTTTCCAGTGGTCATGTATGGATGTGAGAGTTGGACTATAAAGAAAGCTGAGCACAGAAGAATTGATGCTTTTGAACTGTAGTGTTAGAGAAGACTCTTGAGAGTCCCTTGGGCAGCAAGGAGATCCAACCAGTCCATCCTGGTTGGGTGGAGATCAGTCCTGGGTGTTCATTGGAAGGACTGATGTTGAAGCTGAAACTCCAATACTTTGGCCACCTGATGTGAAGAACTGATTCATTAGAAAAGACCCTGATGCTGGGAAAGACTAAGGGCAGGAGGAGAAGGGGACGACAGAGGATGAGATGGTTGGATGGCATCACCAACTCGATGGACATGAGTTTGGGTGGACTCTGGGAGTTGGTGATGGACAGGGCAGCCTGGCATGCTGTGGTTCATGGGTCACAAAGAGTCAGACAGAACTGAGCAACTGAACTGAAACCTATATTCAGGTCATGAAGCAACAGTTAGAACCTTGTATGGAACAAATGACTGGTTCAGGATTTGAGAAAGGAATATGATCAGGCTGTTTGTCACCCCGTTCAACTTTTATGCAGAGCACATCATGCAAAATACCAGGCTGGATGAGCTTCAAGCTGGAACCAAGATTGTTGGGAGAAATAAACAGCCTCAGATATGAGGATGATTCCCCTCTAATAGCAGAAAGCAAAGAGGAACTAAAGAGCCTCTTGATGAGGGTGAAACAGTGAAAAAGTCAACTTAAATCTCAAAATTAAAAAAAACTAAGATCATTGCATCTGGCTCCATCACTGCATGGCAAATGGAGGGGGAAAAAGGTTGAAGCAGTGACAGATTTCCTCTTCTTGGGCTCTAAATCACTGTGGATGGTGACAGCAGCCATGAAATTAGATAATTACTTCTTGGCAGGAAAGCTATGACAAATCTAGACTGTATTAAAAAGGAAAGACAATTTGTTGACAAAGGTCTGTCTAATCAAGGTTATTTCCAATAGTCATGTACAGATGTGAGAGCGGGACCCATAAAGAAGGCAGAACACCAAATAATTGATGTTTTCAAATTGCAGTGTTGGAGAAGACTCTTGAGAGTCCTAGGAAAGCAAGGAGATCAAACCAGTCAATCCTAAAGGAAATCAACCCTGAATCTCGTTGGAAGGACTGATGTTGAAGTTCTAATACTTTGCCCACCTGATGCAATCAGCTGACTCACTGGAAAAGACCCTGATGCTGGGAAAGATTGAAGGTAGAAGAGGGCAACAGAGGATGAGATGGTTGGATGGCACCACAGACTCAATGGACATGAAGCTGAGCAAACTCCAGGTGATACTGAAGAGCAGAGAAACCTGGTGTGCTGCAGTCCATGGGTTTGCAAAGAGCTGGACACGACTAAGTGAACAATCTGTGCTGCATGTGGATGAGGCACAGAGTGAAGGAGAAACCTTTGGCTTATCCAACAGTTTCAGCACTTGAACAAAGTGGGCACAATGGTAATTATAAATTGCAGAGTTGGCTGGTGCTGAAAGGATGGTAGCCTCAGAAACCAACTTAAAAAAAGTCAGCTAGCTCACGGCATGTGGCCATAGCTAGTAGGCCTTCATGATAACCTTGGAAGACCATCATATCCTACAGCTAAAGGGGTATAATAATTAGGTTGTGGTTTTGGAGAGTGGCAAGAATTTGGTAAGTTGCAAAAGAGACTTACATGTATAATTTTAGCACATTTTCCATACTGAAGTCAAAACCCAAAAAGAAAGAACCAGGACTCAGACCTGGGTCAAGGTCATGCTAACTAGCCACACCCAAGAATGTTCAGGCAGATTCGTTTGAAACCTCCAAGAAGGCCCCTACCACCTACAAATGGCAAGCCACTGCCCATTGTCTAAAGATCAGACAGCTTTACTTTAGGTAGATACAAGATAACACATGTCAAGATTATCCCTGGCTTTTTTTTAATTGTACCAGAGCAAGTAACTAGGGTCGGTGCTCAGCATATCCTGAAGACAGATATACACCATTTGCTTCAGGAGGGAATAAACATTTATTGAAATACCTGCATTACTTAACACACATCAATAGAACTAGGAAGTGGGATCTTGCAGGTGTTGGAATGGGCTGAATAGAAGGCTGGATAGGAGAGTTCTCTCCCATGATTCAGGGTTTAACATCTTAGATAAGACATTGAAACTGCTACTACACTGCTGGGATTTTTCCTTGAAGCTTGGACATAATGATCATTAAGTTAGCCAGGGACATAGAAGTTCCAGAATGGTTCAGAATATACTGGGAAGGTTCAGCTGCTCAGGGCAGTGAGAATAACCTTATGGAAGGGACACATCTTGGATTTCCCTGGTGGCTCAAGTGGTAAAGATTCTGCCTGCCAATGCAGGAGTTGCAGGTTTGATCCCTGGGTGGAGAAGATCCCCTGGAGGTTGAAATGGCAACCCACTCCAGTATTCTTGCCCAGGAAATCCCATGGACAGAGGAGCCTGGTGGGCTACAGTCCATGGGGTCGCAAGAGTTGGACACAACTGAGCGACTAAACAGGCACAGCTTACAGAGAACCCATCAGCTGACTATGCTCCCTCTAGTGGGGAGAGAGATAGACCCTTCACTAGGACACAGAATGCAACAGGGGATGGTCATCTGTAAGCTTAGTGTGGACTATTTGTCCTCTGTAGGCTAGGAGATGCTACCCTGAAACAGGTTCCCTGGGATACAGGTAAATGATAATGATCAGAATTGGTAATTGGCCTTAGAGGCAGCATGAACATGACTATAAATGGGCAGCAAGCCTGGTATTGCCAGTGTTATCTTGACCTGCAGGGGTCTTTGTCATGGCTAACCCACAATCATTCATCGTTGGTGAGGTAAGTGGGCAGTAACCAGTGTATGACTTGTAGACTAATTTTAAAAAAAGATCTGTGCTGGTAAGAATGGTGTCAACCACAACAATGTGAAATCATTTCTTTACATCTAGTTTCCAGAGTCAAGCAGTTCTCAGACCCAGATTCCATTGCTTGAAATCAGAATTCTATTGAAGGATGACTCTGGAATGCTACAAGCATTTATTATATAACTATTCTGGTCCTCTGTCAAGGCCACTTACCAGAGTTGTACATAGGGGAGTCACAAGAGGCTGACTTCAGGTCTGAGCTGAAAACTCAAAACAGGAGACTAAAAATGCCAACCTGGTCCATCATAGCAGGTGCCAGTAACAGTTATAGCTCAAGGTAGTCTAAGTCTAATGGATCCAGGGGCATATCTTCAACTCAGAAAGTATCATTTCCTAAGTCTGAGTGCATACTTAAGATGGATGGACTTGAATCTGGAAGAGCTCTTAATTCATTCCTTGGCCTGGGGTGTAGGGCAAAGGAGGAATAATTTCCTATGAAGAGCGGGACTTAAGTCTCTTCTGGAATACTGGTTCTAAGTAATATTGAAGCTAGAGAGTGGTAGTAGCAGACACTTGGTATGAGGACCACGAGCACTGCATCCTTCACTGCATTTATGGTCTTTGTGTAAGTATAAAAGGTCATGGCAAGTGTCAAGAGAGTATTCTCCATGTGAACCCCACCTGAGCTGCTTTGTTAGATGTGGTATCTTTAATACCAGCATGACACGCACTTGATATGCTTCATGCACTTAATGTGCTCTGCAAGCATGGCTAAGATGTTTTCTTTAAGCCCCATTGAGAGGATTTGAGGCAGTTCTCACTTATGCAGGAAAGTCAACAATACAAATGCACAGTCTTGCAAGGCTGTTACCTCTCCTGCTCTTTGCTATATAGACCACAATGTCTTGGTCACCTTGACATGCCACAAAAATACATCAATCCTTTATGTTGATATCATACTACTTAAGATCTGACAGAGTGGAACAAGTTCTCTGGCTACCCAAGACACACACAGGGCAGGTGGGGAGAGAAAAATACTCAAATATGGGAGTATTACCTCCTTAGTGTTTAAGCATCTAGTCATGTTATGTATGCCTGGGCATTGAAGGAAAGAGCACGTTATCATGCTTTGTACTGATATCAAAAGAACAAATGGTAGTACTCCTACTACCAAAAGAGAAACATGAAATATGGTGGGCTTTCTGGATAGGGGCAGCATGTAAATATACTTTGGAACATCATTCCAGCATATTTGTCAAGCTATGCTAAAGGTTTCTGGTTTCAAATGGGGCCCAAAGATAAGATTCAGGCTATTCTGAACAGTGCCAGCTGTTCTGCTAATTGGTCTGTATCATCCAGCCCATTCCAAGGCTAGAGACATTTTTGGTACAAAAGGTGGAAATAAGGGATGTACAGTAAGCCACAATTCAAGAGAATTTGAGATCCCTTCAGTTTCTGGAACAAAGTCATGTTAACTGTAGCACAGAAATACAATAAGACAGCTCCTGATACAGCGCTAGGCCCTTGGAGACTGGGAGTCTATCTTTGGGACATCAAGTGACTCTGTGACAGGAGCTGGTACAGAAACCCAATCATAAAGTTGGGTGGGCACAACAGAAAGCAATTTAAAAATAAACAGTACATTCAGGTAGAGTATGAGGTCTTGAGGGTATGTGTTATATAAGCAGGTGGTCCAGACCCAATGCCACCTACCTCTTTCCCTAAATTTACTCCCCAGGAGGCAATGGGTGCATTTATCCTACAAAATATAGGTAAAAAGACCCAGCTCTAGTTCAAAGCACAGTGAAGGTGCTCACAGAATGTCCCCTGCTGTGGCATTACACTCTACTAGGGCAGAGTCCCAGAGACCAGTCAGAGAGGGAAAGCCTATTAGTGGTCAGAGCTTCAGAGAACAGTCAGTCATGCATTGGGAGACACTGACCTGAAGGAAGGCTATGCAGGACTTGTACACAAATGCCTTTACTGTTAGGTCAATGCCTGAAAGGAATGAGAATGGGAGGATGGATATGAAGGTCTAGGGAAGGAGTGTGTCACTGAATCTCTAACAGGGGTAATGGAGAAGGATCTGGGTGCCTCCTTCTAAAGCTCAAACGACATCCAAAGAAACTGACCAAGATGAATGGATGGACTGGTGCACTTGAAGTCAGCCAGCCTGTGTCCTTGGGCCCTATAGGGCTTCCTCAAGAGATTCATGAATGAAGAATCATGGTAGCAGGAATGGGGGCTCCTGCATTGACCCAATAGCACGTGTCCTCTCAACAAAGCTTACCTAACTGCTGCCACCGCTGAACACCTAACTTGTGAGCAGCATAGGTTTATCTTGATGCTGGCCTTCTCTAGAGAGACACTCCAATGCACTTAACAGATGTTGCATTTTCTCAGATTAGTTTGTGGCAACCCTACCACATGGTTAAGCAAGTCCATGGACACATTTCCCAACAGCATTTGCTTATTTTGTGTGTCATATTTTGGTAATTCTCCATGCTTCAAACTTACATTCTTGTATTTGTTACGATCATCTATGATCAGTAACCTTTGTTTGGGGGACACCATAAACTGCCCAAAATACAGCAAACTCAAGCATGTGTGTGTTCTCACTGCTCCACTGACCAGCTGTACTGTATCTCTCCCCCTCTTCTTAGGCCAGTCAATAACCCTATATGGCCTCTAACTTCATATATTGTGTTTCAGGAATTAGGGAGGCCCAAGCATCTATTTCTGCTTTATTGACTATGCCAAAGCCTTTGACTGTGTGGATCACAATAAACTGTGGAAAATTCTGAGAGAGATGGGAATACCAGACCACCTGACCTGCCTCTTGAGAAATCTGTATTATGCAGGTCAGGAAGCAACAGTTAGAACTGAACATGGACTGGTTCCAAATAGGAAAAGGAACCAGTATATTGGTTCCTTTTCCAGTATATTGAAAAAGAACCAGTATATATAGGGTGTATATTGTCACCCTACTTATTTAACTTATATGCAGAGTACATCATGAGAAACGCTGGGCTGGAAGAAACACAAGCTAGAAGTGAGAGTTGGACTGTGAAGAATGCTGAGTACCGAAGAATTGATACTTTTGAACTATGGTGTTGGAGAAGACTCTTGAGAGTCCCTTGGACTGCAAGGAGATCCAACCAGTCCATTCTGAAGGAGATCAGCCCCGGGATTTCTTCGGAAGGACTGATGCTAAAGCTGAAACTCCAGTACTTTGGCCACTTCATGCGAAGAGTTGACTCATTGGAAAAGACTCTGATGCTGGGAGGGATTGGGGGCAGGAGGAGAAGGGGACGACAGAGGATGAGATGGCTGAATGGCATCACTGACTCGATGGATGTGAGTCTGAGTGAACTCCGAGAGATGGTGATGGACAGGGAGGCCTGGCACGCTGCGATTCATGGGGTCGCAAAGGGTCGGACACGACTGAGCGACTGAACTGAACTGAAGCGTTTAAGGAAAAGTCTTATGTGTCTCACTTTAAATCAAGAGCTGGAAATGATTAAGCTTAGTGAAGAAGGCATCTCAAAAGCCAAAATAGGATGAAAACTAGATCTCTTGCAGCCAAGTTGTGAACGCAAATTAAAAATTTCTTGAAGGAAATTAAAGGTTCTGCTCCAGTGAACACATAAGCAAAGCAGCCATATTGCAGACCTGGACACAGTCTGAATAAGATCAAACCAGCTGCAATATGCACTTAGGGCCTTGCTCTGGATTAGGCTTTGGCTTAACACTCAAGTCTATGAGGACAGAGAGGGAAGGATGCTTCAGAAGAAAAGATTGAAGCTGGCAGAGGTTGGTAAGTGAGGTTTAAGGGAAGAGGCCATCTCTGTAACAAAAGTGCAAGGGAAGCTGAAAGTGCTGATGTAGAAGCTGTAGCACATTATCCAGATCTACTAATCAAAGTGGCCCCACTAAACAGTTTCAATGTAGAAAAAGACTCATATTAGAAGATGATGCCATCTTGGACTTAATAGCTAGATAAATCAAGTCTTGGCTTCAAAGGACAGGCTCTTAGGAGCTAGCTTATGTAGCTGGTGATAGAGTTAAAGCCAATACTATTACCATTCCCCAAATCCTAGGGCCCCGCACTCTACAAAGCCCAGGTGACAATACATCTGTTTATAACATTTATAACCCGATTGACTGAATATTTTAAGCCCACTGTTGAAACCTACTGCTCAGGAAAAGATTCCTTTCAAAAAAAGTTACTGCTTCCTGACAATGTACCTGATCTCCCAAGATTGCATGGACATGTACAATGAGATTCGTGCCATTCTCCTTCCTGCTAACATCTATTCTGTAGCCCACGGATCAAAGAATCAACTCTCAGGTCTTACGACAGACCTGTCCTCATGGTAGCAGTTCAAGATGAAGGCCACACAAAACTAGTTCAGAGATATGAACGTCTGCTAAGTATTCCTCATTGCCTTTGGGCATAAGACTTTGTAGACAGTCAGCTGATAGGACTATATTAAGATTTGAAGTCAGTTTAAAGAAATCTTTAGAGCCCCTGATGTTCATCTTAAATGAAGTGAACCCAATTTGAATGGGATACCCACTGTTCTATTCTATCCTACAATTCTGGACATGTTTCTACCAAGCTGGACTATTGAGTCTATCTATTACAGTCCACCAGAGAAGGCAATGGCACCCCACTCCAGTACTCTTGCCTGGAAAATCCCATGGATGGAGGAGCCTGGTAGGCTGCAGTCCATGGGGTCACCAAGAGTCGGACATGACTGAGCGACTTCACCTTGACTTTTCACTTTCATGCATTGGAGAAGGAAATGGCAACCCACTCCAGTGTTCTTGCCTGGAGAATCCCAGGGACGGCGGAGCCTGGTCAGCTGCCGTCTGTGGGGTCACACAGAGTCGGACACGACTGAAGCGACTTAGCAGCATTACAGTCCACAGTTTTGCCAACAAACCACCCAACTGTGATCATAGTATCCACAATATTATTTACAGTTTTTAGAGTTGGATAGCAATGATCACCTTCCAGTAGCTCAAGGGCTCACATGAGCAGTCATAATGGTAATGAGAACTTCTATGTTTGAGACTGGGACCAACTACACTTCCAAGTAGTTGGACACATCTTGTACCATTTCCAGTACTTAAAATATGGCTGGCCTCGACTCTGAGTTATAGGGCCCTCAGTTTGCCTTCTTAGTCCATCTGTATTCACAGGGCTCCCAGCAACAGGTGTGAAGGTGGGGAGGGCGGGGGCTGGTGATCTGTAATATTCACATTAGGAAAGGTTCACAAACTCTTGCCTGCCTTGAAGGCTGGGGCAGATGACCTCAGTGCTCTGCTCATGTCCTCTCAATCCCTTTGTCACTTTGCTGTCCTTGTTTGGACAGTAGAAGCTTGCTTACATGTGAAGAGCCTCCAAGCGCCTGGGAAACTTGCATTCTCCTGTGACATTCTGAGACCGGCACACAGATTTCCATTCCTACCACCTTGAGCCTTCATCCTACATTAAGCCAATTGGACAACCCAAACTCCTAGTTAGCCCATGGAAGCTAAATCAGCTGCAGTTAACTAGACACCTACTGGTAACTCTTAACTTTAGCATCTAAATTCTCAGAGCTCTGCAGTCCCCACCAAGTTATCAGTGGCCCTTCTAGCATTTGGTTTCTTATCCTAGTTTATAAGCATTGATTCTCTAAAGCTTTTGACTTTGACCTTTCAGCTGTGCTTAGTAAAGACCTCCTTGTCCTCCCCCTTGTCCTCTGGACTCAGTCCCAGCCCTGGCTAACTTAGAGACAGATGCTCTATTTGCCACTTCCCCCAATACAAAGGCCACTTGTTCACAAGACTTCTCCCAGTCCACTGGGAGTCAACACCAGCCCCAAGTGTGAATCAGCATATGAAGGGGCTCAATATCTGTTACTAAGAGTCAGTCCAAAGCACTTGCTAGTTGGCCATGGATGTCAAGGGACCATCATAGCTGACATGTACTACTTTGTACTGTGTGTCTTTGAATGCTCATAGCTCACTCATGGAAGTCAAGTCATGGAGACACTCACGAAAGTGATTTCCTGCCTTCAGGAGACATATCTCACCCAAGCTGTCCCTTATGTTGAGCACCCTGCTAGTCCTGGCTTCCCCATAATGTTCACCCAGCATGTGAAAACTCCCGATCCCCAGGCCAGCTGGGGCAACTGGTCATAACTCATGGCAAGCTCATGAAGAGCTCCTCCTGTCCCCAATGCATTAGTTTCTCCACCTGGGCTCAACCCAGAACTACAGGTTACCAGAGCACATACTAGCAAAAGGAACATAGGGATATCCTGCTTTTAAGTGTGCACACTACTTTTCCCTGGCAAAAGTACACTGAAGTTCAGAAAACCCGACTTGACTTATGCACCCTACCCGAGGGATTTCTGTGGACCGTTAGGATAGAACCCAGATCCTCTCCAGGTCCACTGCTCACACAATTTAACCTTCCCAAGGAGAGAAATCTAGACAGAACCCATGAGCAGGGCCTTAAGATCAAACATGAAGACCTTTACTCAGGACCCTGGTTCTGAGATTCAAAAGCTAACTGCCTTAAAAGCTGAGTAACAGCTATAGCTCACAAGTAGTAACTCATCCTATTTAATACACAACAAGCTGTGTGGCCAGGCATGGGGGTGAGCCATCCAAGCCAACCCGAGGGGGAAGTGACTAAGACCCAAAGGGAACAGGTGCTAGAGCTGACAAGGAGCCCCGGCAGTAAATTGGTCATTTGTTGTTGGGCCTGGCATCAGAACCTATCTGCCATCTCACAGCAGAAGTGGTTTCCTGAGCACCGTTAGACCTAAGGGAGAGGACGGTGTCCTTCAGCCCTTCATCTCAGTGTTGCTCCTAGTGTCAGTCTGGATGGCAGCACTATTCGTCAACCTCCAGTCAGTCCAAGTCCTGAAACTCATTTATTTTGCTATAAAAACTTGGCCACAGCACTAAATCTAAAACGGGTTCAGTAACTCCAATTCCTGTATAGCCATTCAGTGTCTTGCTCATTTGGCTCTCCCACCTCTACCAAGAACACACGTGTCCCCGTCACCACTGGAGAGGTGGTTCTGTCATAAACACCATTGTTCAGTCTAGCTGGGCTGTACAAGTCAATTTTCCCCCATCCCACCTCTTCCATTTAGGAGAGCTTAAGATGGGTCAAGAGATGTTGTTTAGTTGTTACAACCTCCAGAAAGCAAATTGGTAACTCAGACCAGCACTGACATTTAAAGGGCCAAGTTGACTTCTATGCACAGACGGCCTTTATACATCTTTCATTAAGTACAAAAATGACACTCTTCCTTTATTTTACTTAAACTCTTTACTATTAAGCATTTTCCAAGGTACTGCCACCCTGTACTGGCAAGTTTGTCACTACTCTTAACCACGTGGCCACTGGATTAAACCTTTCCCTAGATATGATCCAGATCAATCCTGAGAAGTTCTGTAGACATTGCCATTTTGGTGTATGAAAGCTTGGAAGTTTTGCTTCCTAATAAAATGTGGAAGTGAAAGACACTGTTACCCAGGATTTTGGTAGGCATTCTGGCCAGAGTCTAGAATTCTTTAAGTCAGAGGAGGGTAATAGCAGAACTACTTTGCAGTTTGCTGAACAATCTGCAACACCATTGTTTAATTCTGTACCCAGTTGACAACAATGGTCTCTTCATAATGAGTAGGTTATACACAGGGGTAGTTCCTGACTTCGTGTTTTAGCTCCTGACTTCATGTTCTAGAACAGGAGTGGCTCAATGGTCTGACATCTTGCTTACTGTTCTACTAGGAGCAATAGTTCCAGTTCACACTTGTCAAGAGGCTTTTCCTTCAAGAGCTAAGAGCTAAGTCTGAGCTGGCTATCTGGCTCTGGGGGCTACAGAGCCTATCGAGAGTCTCTGTACACCCTCAGGTTCAGGGTCTGCCTTCTACTTGTCACTTACCTATCTGGTTTCTTTCTGACCTTCAGTAATTGTCCTTGGATTCATGGCTAAGCTCTGTCTTTTGATTTTGACTAAGTTGGACAGCCCAGCTGTTTCTGAAGCTGATACTTCAGTTTGGTTCCAGAACAGTCAGGGTACAATGGTATTCCAAGTCAACCAGAATTGTCTTTGGGGACATTGATCAAGGACAGGTAACTGCTCACCCTGCATTGAGGAACCTCCTTCCCTGAAGTCCTTATCAAAGTGCTACCCCCACAGTTAAAGCCATCCCTATACCTCAATAGGGATGTCAATACCTTAATAGCTGCTAGGCTATGTACCTCAAAGGGCTCCCAGGAATCCCATGAATCTAGAGGACTCATGGAGTCCCTGTGTCTACATTCCATGGAAAGTGGGGGCATTATCAGGCACCTCAATGGAAAAACTGATCATATTACAGGCCATTCAAGGGCTATTTTTGAAATTGATAGCCAGCTGGATTCTGGGGGCTCTCAGGAAATCTATGCCAGCATATTTGGGTGAAAGGTTTATCTGAATTCATCTGGGATAAGTTGGCCCATATACCCCTGGGCAACCTATAACCTGGTAGACTGCATAAAGGATCTGTGGCTAAAATTTGCTCTTCAACAGTGAGGAATGAGTTCAAGTCTGAACTAGATTCTAGTCCTGGGTTTTCTGCCTGAAAGGGAGAAAGATCAGATGAAGGGGTAAAATTTAGTCAAGCAGATTAAATTTGATGCAAGAATCACTTAAATCCACCTGGGCTCATCAAGTTAGACTGAAGACCCATCACAATGTCAAGAATGAGCATCTAGACTGAAAAGGGGCCACTAGGATGCGTAGTTTTCAATACAGCAAGGAATTGGACATTGATAGGATGGATAAGGCATGGTGAGTGTTAATGCTGGATCACAGTTGTCACGTCCTACTGGTTCATGCAGAATGACAAGACTGATGCTCATGTCAGACTCTTCCAAGGCATCCTATTGTGAGGACATTCTAAAGTGACAACATACATGTGTCCCACTTAGGGACATGTGTACTCATATTTCCCACTTTCACATGGGATACCATAGCTTTCCTTTCCTTCATATATACCAAGTCAAAACAGGGATCAAAAACTTGATCAAAAGCACTGGTTCTAAACCAAGCCTACTGAATCCACAAGTCTGCCTCCATTGAAACATTGAGACAGACCATATCCAAAGTCTGGGGAGTTAAGATTTCTAGTTCCTCATGTACCAGGCCCATAGAGGTGGATCATACAGGCAATGAGTCCTACTTGTTAAGGACACGGTGTAATCGAGGCCTACAAGGTCTGAAAGGTGTAATTTATCTGATTCTGACCTCATGACATTTTATTGTCCAATTCTCTAACACTTAAGTCCTACCCTGACTGGGGTTGACACATTGAAAGTGACCAGAAGGAGTTGGGTGGTGTTTTTCTTCATTCCTTTGAATTTCCAACCACCAGACCTTAAGTATTCTATTCTGACCTCAGTAGTCTGCCTCAACAATTCCCCAGTTCAAGGTTGGCAACTGCCTTGAGCTAGACCAATTTCAGTGACTGAAAACATCCACTCCATGGCATCATGCCTTGTTTTAAAGAGCCCTTGCCTTGTCCCAAAGTTGAACTAAGGCTACTCCAGTTAAGTAGGTTAGACAGTTCTCTGCTCCACAAAGTTCATAAAATTAGATTTTGCTTAAAGGATGAAGGAGATTTAACCTACAGGAGTTGACATTCAGTTGTTTAAGCCAACAGATGCATTAAGAAGTCACTCTGCATTCTCACCTCACATAGAAGTAGTTTTTGTATCAAGTTATTTGACCTCCATAAAGAACAAGTGCTAGGACTTGGCGTTTGACAGCTAAGTAACTTCTGGGTAAGAATTTCCATTCAGAAACCAATTTTCATAGGTCATGTTGGAGAAGCTTATATGGTTTTGCAGGAATGCATGTCCCTGAAAGCTCAGTTCTAATATGAATATAGTCTCAATAACCCAGGCCCTTGTTAATGTGTAGGAAGACAGCTGGTAGCCAGCCCACCAGGATATGTTAGTTGGTGCTATCTGAACACTCAGGATTAACTAGAGAGGCTCTTGGTTAACAGGGTTAGTTCATGACCTGGAATGAATAGTAAGGTCTCTACAATGGGAGAGAGCAGGTTATTTCATGGGAAGAACTGTAGGATGTGGTTAACACATACAAATAGAACTGGGACAATTTCTGGGCAGTGCAGAATAGAGAGCTGGTACAGGAGAGTGTTGATTAGGAGCATCTTGTGACAGCATTTAACATCTCACTAAGTGCCTGGGACCAGTCCTAACATGCTACTGGGATGATCCCCTGGTCTCGGACACAGTGGCCTGTAGTAAAGGGGGTGGGATTAAGGGATCCATAGCCTCTGAAAGGCAATCATGGTAGCATGCATAATATAACCAGAGGCCCCGCCACCTGACCATATTCTCTGGAAAAGCCTATCCTTCACCACAGAAATAGTGAATGTACAAGGGAGGGTCACTGAGGTCCTGTGGGTCAGAATGGAAGTCGATTCTGCCATGAGACCAGTCTTCCATGGGGTCAGTTGTGATTCTAAGAGTCTAAAGTAGAGGCCAGGTGGCTGTATTTAACTAAGGCATGATAAACAGCAAAGGCAGAATGGTCTTGACCTGTAAGAATCTTTGGCAACAGAGCAGACCATGGTATGCTTAGGGGTGGGAGGTGGACAGCCAACAAAATTACTGCTTGATCTGTGTGATCAAGATGATCAACAGGGGAGAAGGCAAGTTAGCCATTGCAAAGGGAAGTCATGGCTATGATGGATTTTTTGGTGTCAGCTTAGCTAGACGTCAGTCCTAGACATTAAGCCAAACATTTTTAAGTGTTGCGAAAGTATTTGAGTTGATTAAAAGCTCGTAATTATTTGACTTTAAGGGAGATTATCCTACATAGTCTGTGGGCCCAATTCCATCAGTTGAAAAGTTCAGTTTAACGCCTATGAACAATAGAGCTTTGGCCCATGCCTGCGAGTTCCACTCAGATGTGATCCATCTTGACTGCCAACCCTACAATCTTGACTTGCTTCACCAGCTTCCACAATCACATAGGTTGAACTGAGTTTATGACAAGAAATCGGCCTGTGGGTGTATCTGTTCTAGAGTTTGCTTCTCTGGTTTAATCTTGGACTGATACAACCCTCACTTCATTTCCATAGTTATGTTACTAGACTCAGTCCATGGATTGAAGGCCTATACAGAAAGCCCTGCTGTGCTATGGCAAATATAGTTATTTCTTCATCCTTACCCACTAGGAACCATGTCCATTTACTTGGGTAACTACTGAAGGGTAACACTCATACCTGTCACAGCTGGTTGGATAGCAGGTATGAACTGATGCTGATAACTGGATCTCAAGCTTGATTAGTTCCCTTGATGGGATGGGGCAGGTACATGGAGGCTAGGTGACAGGGAGACCAGGAATCTTGCAGTGACTTCAATAATGATAGAACTACTATGGTCATCCTGAATAGTAGTCAGAAGAAAATGCAGCCACTGACAAGCTTTACACTAGTTCCCTGGCCCACAGGACAGAAGCCATCACAGTGGGCAAAAGCCAAGTGGAATCTCCTAAAACTGTTCTCCACCCAAAGTCAAGAGTAACTCAGAAGCTGTACCATGTTCTAAAGAGGTAACAGTACAAGGGGTGGGGCTCTATCACCTACCTTGATCCACTAGGATGGCCCCTAGAGCAAGGTGAACCATGCATAATTCTAGACTGTAAACAAAATGGTTCTGTTCTACCTGCTCAGCCAGATGTGGCATCTCTACCACTGATCAAGGCTATTGATCTGGCAACTCCTTAACCCTTATGAGATTGCCAGCCATTCGTATTCACTCGGGAAGGGCAGCGGCACTTGTGATTTTCTATCAGGGTTCCCTGCTCAGCCCCAATAACCTCCAATGGCTTTCATCATCTTGAATTTCAAAGCCATCATTCTGCCCCACTAGATCAGTGTTATGAGCAAATGATTGATGCCCCTACTAGGGCACACAAGACAAAGGGAAGATAAACCTTTCAGGTATGCAGGGGTCTGCCATGTTTGACTTAAGGGGTCAGTAGTTTGAGGTATGCCTCTTTACTCAAGAGACTAGTTCCATTAGTGCCTCACCCCTCCTACCCCCTTGAGTAGCCTCTTTGGATTTAAGGGACAACATAATCACATGCTTGGGCTCAGTACTACTTTAAGTAGAGTTCAGAATGAGAGCTGTGTTGCAGGTTCAGGAATCAATACAATCTCTATAGCTTCAACCTTATGGCCCTGCATGCTGGTGGTACCACATGTAACAAAGATATATCACATGCGAGACAGGGTCTGTAGCACAGAACTATTCATCGTTTATAAAAGCAGCCCCTGATCTACTTCCAGGCTCTAACAGTTACAGATTGACTGCAAGACATCAAGTGTCTATGGGAACTGGACCCACCATTTTGTACACATTTTGAACTTAATTCTTGGTACATCAAGAACTTATTGAACAGAAATGGCATGGTGGGTGCAACACACAGGGGCCCAGAGCCCCATGTCACCAATAACTCTCCAGCTCACGTGTAGACCTTATTGGGAATTCAGTCTCTCAACCAACTTGAAGTCTTGTTCAAAATGGTCAAGTGTTGGTATGAGGCCAAAAATATATGCTGTCCTGCAGCCTCATTCACAACCCCAAAAGCAGTGGCAAAAGAAGTCCTCTTAGACCTGAGCATTCTCCGGTCCTGTGCTTGGTGAGGGAGAGGTTGACAAGGATAGACACTCCTGGTTACTGACTGGCTACTTAGCTGGTGGTCAGGGGCCTGTCAGGGATAAGACTGTAGGGAGAGTCACAAGGAAACTTGAGACAACGTGGATACACCTGAGGGAGCTGGCAGACCGCAGGTCTTGTTCCTTTCTATAACTCAGAAACTCACTGAAGATTTTTAACCTTTCACTGGGCCCCTGTGGTCTCTCTGGAGGTGCACACACATCTGAAGATACTGAACCAGATAGGTAGGCTGGAAAATTCGAGCTGAAGCCTGATCACAGCTTATCAGGAGCAAACTGAGAGTGTCCTCTCTCCAGAAACAACTCACTCCCAGGCTGCAGCTTCAAGACTAGCTTTGTATTCAAAGGTCAACACATATCCATGTGTATGGACATCCAGATTCTGTTTGTTACTTACATGAACCCTAGTCGATCTTTTCCTATGTCTCATGTCATGGGTTGGGGGTCCTAGGCTGAACTAGCTGCTTGGCAACATTAGGTGGTGTCTCCCCTTCCCTCCATTCAGAGACTATCAGGCACATCTCTCAAAATGCCAAGAAATTCTGTGCACACAGGATATGGGAACTGGAACCCCACTTCTCCCATTGGGTATGAATGAATTGATGAAGGAACCTGGTGGAACATGAAGGGTTATGAACAAAAGATGAGGCACTAGGGACTAGCAATGATGTGAACCTACTGCCAACCACAGGGCCAACAGGAAAATGTCATCTGAGCCCATCAGGAGCTAGAACTATGGAAGAGAAGCCCTTTGGCAAGAGCAGCGGACCTGGAGAAACCTACCTACTGTGAGATGTAGTGCTTAAGCAGGGAGGAAGTCAGGAAAATGTACCCAAACCTCTTGTCTTCTAGCCAGTGCATCTCCATGGCCAAACCCACGAGGAAATGTCAACTTTCAAGGGAATCTGGGAAAACAGGAAGTCACAGGACTTCCTGTGCAGTCCACAGGAAGCTCCTCTCATTGGGAGACAGAGCAGAGTAGATCAAAATCAGGGAGCAATGGATGACAGTCAACTCACTTGAGGGCCAATGTGAAGTGAGGATCAGAAGGGAACAACCACATAACACTTAGAGGACAGAGTACAGGGCTTGACTCCCAGTCTTTCCAGAGGTGCCACCTGGCAGGGACCATAGAGGCTAGAGCAAATCTGCAGTGCCAAGAGGACCCTCCTACAGAAACAAAATGGGTTTCCCAAAAGCTAGTTGGGAAATTCAGAGCAGAATCATTTTGACTTAGATAGGAGAATTGCAATATTTTCAGTTCAGTTCAGCTGCTCAGTCGTGTCCGACTCTTTGCGACCCCATGAATAGCAGCACGCCAGGCCTCCCTGTTCATCACCATCTCCCGGAGTTCACTCAGATTCACGTCCATCGAGTCCGTGATGCCATCCAGCCATCTCATCCTCAGTCGTCCCCTTCTCCTCCTGCCCCCAATCCCTCCCAGCATCAGAGTTTTTTCCAATGAGTCAACTCTTCTCATAAGGTGGCCAAAGTACTGGAGTTTCAGCTTTAGCATCATTCCTTCCGAAGAAATCCCAGGGCTGATCTCCTTCAGAATGGACTGGTTGGATCTCCTTGCAGTCCAAGAGACTCTCAAGAGTCATCTCCAACACCACAGTTCAAAAGCATCAATTCTTCGGTGCTCAGCCTTCTTCACAGTCCAACTCTCACATCCATACATGACCACAGGAAAAACCATAGTATTTTACTCATCCAAAAATAGAGTTAAATCACTGCTGGCTACAGAGCTAAGTAGAGGTGAAGACCCTTCCAGTTGCAGAATTCACCACCACTGGCCTCAGCCTATGGACGTTCCCGGCACGTGGCTTCCAGGCTCTGTGCAGCTCCCATATACATTTCTCTCTAAACAAGATTAACCTCGTTTATTTCATCTTATTACCAGGGAGGCCAGTTACCTCCATTTTCTAAATGGAGCTTGATTTGATGATCAATTCTGATAAAGGGGTCATTATCCTCCAGCAGTACTGGAACAAATTTGAGGAGATACCCCATGTCCAAGGGCAAAGAAAGAGCTCCAGAAAGATAGTAAAAGGGGCAAAATTGCATTTAGAATGAAACCCCATACTCAGAGAGGCTCAGAGGGCTCAAACAAACCTTGTGTGCACGAGAACCCAGAGACCCCAGAGAGACTGAGACAGACCTGTATTTGAGTGTTTCCTGTGGAGGTAGTTGAGCTGTTTCAAATCCTCAATGATGCTGTGAAAGTGCTGCACTCAATATGCCAGCAAATTCGGAAAACTCAGCAGTGGCCACAGGACTGGAAAAGGTCAGTTTTCATTCCAATCCCAAAGAAAGGCAATGCCAAAGAATCCTCAAACTACCGCACAATTGCACTCATCTCACACGCTAGTAAAGTAATGCTCAAAATTCTCCAAGCCAGGCTTCAGCAATACATGAACCGTGAACTTCTAGATGTTCAAACTGGTTTTAGAAAAGGCAGAGGAACCAGAGATCAAATTGCCAACATCCACTGGATCATCAAAAAAGCAAGAGTTCCAGAAAAACATTTCTGCTTTATTGACTATGCCAAAGCCTTTGACTGTGTGGATCACAATAAACTGTGGAAAATTCTGAAAGAGATGGAAATACCAGACCACCTAACCTGCCTCTTGAGAAATCTGTATGCAGGCCAGGAAGCAACACTTAGAACTGGACATGGAACAACAGACTGGTTCCAAATAGGAAAAGGAGTACATCAAGGTTGTGTATTGTCACCCTGTTTATTTAACTTCTATGCAGAGTACCTCATGAGAAATGCTGGGCTGGAAGAAGCACAAGCTGGAATCAAGACTGCCAGGAGAAATATCAATA
>SJYT01011345.1:107503-151003 GCA_006410635.1 Cephalophus harveyi
ACTCCTTTTCCTATTTGGAACCAGTCTGTTGTTCCATGTCCAGTTCTAAGTGTTGCTTCCTGGCCTGCATACAGATTTCTCAAGAGGCAGGTTAGGTGGTCTGGTATTCCCATCTCTTTCAGAATTTTAGGTCCATGAATCAAGGCAAATTGGAAGTGGTCAAACAGGAGATGGCAAGAGTGAACATCGATATTTTAGGAATCAGTGAATTAAAATGGACTGGAATGGGTGAATTTAACTCAGATGACCATGATTAATCTACTACTGTAGGCAAGAATCCCTTAGAAATGGAATAATCCTCATAGTCAAAAGAGGGCAAAATGTAGTTTTTGGATGCAGTCTCAAAAATGACAGAATGATCTGTTTCCAAGGCAAACCATTCAATAGAATAATCCAAGTCTATGCCCCAACCAGTAATGCTGAAGAAGCTGAACGGTTCTATGAAGACCTACAAGACCTTCTAGAACTAACACCCAAAAAAAGATGTCCTTTTCATTATAGGGGACTGGAATGCAAAAGTAGGCAGTCAAGAAACACCTGGAGTAACAAATTTGGCCTTGGAGTACAAAATGAAGCAGGGCAAAGGCTAATAGAGTTTTGCCAAGAAAATGCACTGGTCATAGCAAACACCCTCTTCCAACAACATAAGACTAATCAGATTGATTATAATCTTTGCAGCCAAAGATGGAGAAGCTCTATACAGTCAGCAAAAACAAGACTGGGAGCTGACTGTGGCTCAGATCATGAACTTCTTATTGCCAAATTCAGACTTAAATTGAAGCAAGTAGGGAACACCACTAGACCATTCAGGTATGACCTAAATCAAATCCCTTACAATTACACAGTGGATGTGACAAATAGATTCAAGGGATTAGATCTGATAGAGTGCCTGAAGAACTATGGATGCAGATTTGTGACATTGCACAGGAGGCAGTGATAAAGACCATCTCCAAGAAAGAAAATGCAAAAAGACAAAATGGTTGTCTAAGAAAGCCTTAAAAATTGCTATGAAAAGAGAAGCAAAAAGCAAAGGAGAAAAGGAAAGATATTCCCATTTGAATGCAGAGTTCCAAAGTATAGCAGAGATAAGAAAGCCTTCCTCAGTGATCAATGCAAAGAGATAGAGGAAAACAACAGAATGGGAAAGACTAGAGATCTCCAAGAAAATCAGAGATAACAAAGGAACATTTCATGCAAAGATGAGCATAATAAAGGACAGAAATGGTATGGACCTAACAGAAGCAGAAGATATTAAGAAGTGGCAACAATATACAGAAGAACGATACAAAAAAGATCTTTATGATCAAGATAACCATGATGGTGTGATCACTCTTCTAGAACAAGACATCCTGGAATGAGAAGTCAAGTGGGCTTTAGGAAGCATCACTACAAATAAAGCTAGTAGAGGTGATGGAATTCCAGCTGAGCTAATTCATCCTCAAAGATGCTGTGAAAGTGCTGCATTCAATATGCCAGCAAATTTGGAAAACTCAGCAGTGGCCACAGGACTGGAAGACGTCAGTTTTCATTCTAATCCCAAAGAAAGGCAACGTCAAAGAATGCTCAGGCTACCGCACAATTGTGCTCATCTCTCACACCAGCAAAGTAATGCTCAAAATTCTCCAGGCCAGGTTTCAGCGGTATGTGTACTGTGAACTTCCAGATGTTCAAGCTGAATATAGAAAAGGCAGAGGAACCAGAGACCAAATTGCCAACATCCATTGGATCAAAAAAGCAAGAGTTCCAGAAAACATCTACTACTTCTTTATTGACTATGCCAAAGCCTTTGACTGTTTGGATCACAAAAAGCTGTGGAAAATTCTGAAAGACAGGAATACCAGACCACCTGACCTGCCTCCTGAGAAATCTGTATGCAGGTCAAGAAGCAACAGTTAGCACTGGACATGGAACAGACTGGTTCCAAGTCAGAAAAGGAGTACATCATGCTGTATAATGTCACCCTATTTAACTTATAGACAGTATATCATGCAAAATGCTGGACTGAAGCACAAACTAGAATCAAGATTTTCAGGAGAAATATCAATAAATTTAGATATGCAGACGACAGCACACTTATGGCAGAAAGAACTAAAGAGCTTCTTGATGAAAGTGAAAGCAGTGAAGAAGTTGGCTTAGAACTCAACATTCAGAAAACTAAGATCATGGCATCTGGTCCCATCACTTCATGGCAAATAGATGGGGAAACAATGGAAACTGTGACACTTTTGGTCTCCAAAATCACTGCAGATGGTGACTGCAGCCATGAAATTAAAAGACGCTCTTGGGGAAAGTTATGACCAACCTCACAGCATGTTAAAAAGCAGAGACATTACTTTGCCAACAAAGGTCCATCTAGTCAAGGCTATGGTTTTTCCAGTAGTCATGTATGGATGTGAGTTGGACTATAAAGAAAGCTGAGCACCAAAGAATTGATGCTGTTAACTGGTGATGAGCGTCCCTTGGACTGCAAGGAGATCCAACCAGTCCATCCTAAAGGAAATTGGTCCTGAATATTCATTCGAAGGACTGATGCTGAAGCTAGACTCCAATACTTTGGCCACCTGATGCAAAGAACTGACTCATTGGAAAAGACCCTGATGCTGGGAAAGATTGAGGGCAGGAGAAGGGGACGACATAGGATGAGATGGTTGGATGGACAGGAGTTTGAGCAAGCTCCGAGAGTTGGTGATGAACGGGGAAGCCTGGCACGCTGCAGTCCATGGGGTCACAAAGAGGTGGACATGACTGAGTGACTGAACTGAACCCTCCTGTTAGGAGAGGTGCCAGCATCTCAGCTAGGGAAAGCTGCTGTGTTGGGGATTGTTCACAGAAAGAAAAGAAAACCACTCTAGGGATTGTTCTCTCTCTAGCAGGTGTAAAACAAGTTAATGTATCTCTCAATTTGTGTTTGGTTTAGCATAGCACACTGCTATCTGAGAATTTTGTCAGTGTTACACAGTGTAACTTCAGTCAACGTCAGAAGGGTGTCTGGCAGTAAGGAACGTTGCTTGAGGTTGTGTAATGAATTAGTACTACACTTTTAAGATAAATAACCACATACTGATTAACTCATCTCAGAAATAAAACATTTTGCACAATGATAAATTCCCAGGTTGGCCTCAACAGGAGCTCATGTTCTCACTATCTGACATTTAAGTGAACAAGGCTGAGAGTTGACATGTGAGATACCCCAACCGATAAGCTCGGTTTTATTTTCAATTTCAACCATGGGCTGAATCTGAAGCCTCTAGATTTCAGACTGCTCCATGCAGGCAACTCACTTCAAGCTGACAGCACCTTGCCCAGTGTAAGCCCTTCCTGCATTCACTTTCTACTTCAAGGCTCCCAACTCTGGATGCAGGCAGGCGTGTGCTAAGCTTTAAAGCAGCTCACACACACATAAAACTGATGGTTAAATATGCCTGTCTCCTTATCCTTCAAGCAAATAAATCCTGGGGGTATTTGAATGAATCTGAAGGGGTCTCAGCAAAACTAAGCCCCTGATACTAACAGCAGGGCTGCCAACGTCCTTTCTTCCACCTCCTACCCTACTTTGACCACAGCCCAAATAAGATACCCCTACATGGGTCCACTCATTCTTAAGAGAATCCAGGCTAAGACACAATCCCTTCTTACCCAGCCAGATGAACCCAGACTCAGAAGGGGTCAATTGAATTTTTATAATCAAGTTAGATTTAACAAGTGTTTGGCTCAGGCAAGAAAGTCACTCAATATATACCAAGTTCATTTCAATCAACTAATGTTTGCCTTACAAATAGTGAAAGAAGCAAAAGGCAAGGGAGAAAGGGAAAAGGTATATCCAACTAAACGCAGATTTCCAAAGAACATCATGGAGAGACAAGCCTTCAATGCACAGTGTATAGAACAAAAAGACAAGAGGAGAGACTAGTGATCTCAGGAAAACTGGAGATAAAGGAAACATGTAGCCCAAAGATGGGCACAATAAAGGACACAAAAGTTAGAGATCTAGTAGACGCTGCAGAGAAGAGATGGAAAGACACAGAGGAACGGTACAAAAAAAGATTCAAAGGAACCCTATTGCTACGAAGGTGTAGTCAGCCAAACAGAGCCAGACATTCTGGAAGTGAAGTCAAGTGGGTCTTAGGAAGCACTGCTGCCAATAAAGCTAGTGGATGTGACGAAATTCCAGTAGAACTATTCAATACTTTAAAGGATGATGCCATCGAGATGATGCATTCAACATGGCAGGAAATAAGACCCAGCAGTGGCCACAGGACTGGAAAAGGGCAATCCTCATCCCAATTCCCAAGAAGGGTAATACTATAGAATGTGCTAACCATTGGACAATTGCACTCATCTCCCATGCTAGTAAGGTCATGCTTAAAATCTTGCATGCTAGGCTTCAGCATTATGCAAACCAAAATTTCCAGATGTCCAAGCTGGGTTTAGAAAAGGAAGAGGAACCAGAGATCAAATCGACAACATTCACTGGATCATAGAGAAAGCAAGAGAATTCCAGAAAACATCTACCTCTGCTTCATCAACTACACCAAAGCTTTTGACTGTGTGGATCATAATAACCTATGGAAAGCTCTGTAAAGAGATGGGAGTGCCAGACCATCTTACTTGTCTCCTCAAACCTGTATTCAGGTCAAGCAGCAACAGTTAGAACCCTCTGCGAAACTGGTTCAAGATTGAGAAAGGAGTGCAACGAGACTGTCTGCTGTCACCGTGTTTGTTTAATCTGCACGCTAAGCACATCATGAGAAATGCTGGGCTGGACAAGTTACACGCTGGAATCAAGATAGGTGGGAGAAACGTCAAAAACTTCAGATATGCAGATGATACCACTCTAATGGCAGAAAGCAAAGAGGAACTGAAGTGCCTCTTGATGAGGGTGAAGGAGGAGACTGAAAGAGCCAGCTTAAAACTACATATTAAAAAAACTAAGATCATGGCATCTGGCCCCATACCTCATGGCAAATAGAAGGAGAAAAGGTGGTAGTGACTGATTTCCTCTTCTTGAGCTCTGAAATGACTGCAGATGGTGACTGCAGACATGAAGTCAGATGTTTGCTTCTTGGTGAAGAACCTAAGCCACCTCATTTTGTTAAAAAAGACTCCATTTTAGAGTTCTGAGGAAAGAGTCTTTGCAAATCCCCTGACTTCACCCCACCACCTGTGAGCCAATCAGATCCCAGATCAGGATCTCCTGACTTTACGTTCAGGACTTATGACCTGCCCGGGAAATTCGAATTAAGCCTCGGAAATGAAAACCAATCAGAACCCAACACTTAACCCTTCCACAGAAGGTAACCAATTAGACGTCTCCCAACCTGGAAACTCCTGTTTTTCGAATTTTTTGCGTGAGAAAACCCTATATAAGCAATGAAACCCAGAGTTCGAGGCTCCTCTCCTTAGCCGCTGCGTCAGTAACTGTGGGAGCCCCAGCTCGAGCTTGGTAATAAAAACTCTTGCTTTTGCATTGGATATCGGCTCCCTGGTGGTCATTGGGAGATTTCGCGACTTGGGCATAACATTTGGGGGCTTGTCCAGGATCTCCCATAGGCCCCGCAGGGAAACCGATCCAGAGAGTTATCTGCAGCTGGTAAGCTCTTCTCTGTCTCTTTGTTTCTGAAAAGGCCTATTTTCTGAAGCCGGTATATGACTCAGGTGGACGCGCCAGCGGGTCACCGGTGCAGGTCATTGGGAGACGTCCCCGACCCCCTAGGAGGGGACGGAGTGCCCCTGTTCTCTGTAGACGATAGCGGGTTGCTCCCTCTGAACGGCCGGAGGCCGTCGTCTTAGTTTCAGTTTTGCCTCCGGACTCCCGGAGGTCTGTATCTTCTATCTCTGTCTGTCTGGCTATCTGTACTGTCTGTGTTAATTTACCAACATCTGACTGATCTAGGAACAATGGGGCAAAGTCAGTCTAGCCCTACTCCTCTCTCTCTGGTCACTGACCATTTTAAGGAGGTCAAGATGTGCACCCACGACCTCAGTGTGGAAATTAAAAAAGATAAATTAATCACTTTTTTGCAGCACGGAATGGCCAACCTTCCAGGTGGGATGGCCCCCAGAGGGCACCTTTGACTTGGAAACTGTGCACCGAGTCTGAGACATCTTTCAACCGCAGAGCAGACACCCTGACCAAGTTCCCTATGTCATAGTGTGGAAAGATCTCATATTGTGCCCCCCTCCATGGGTAAAACCTTTCTTGCCTCAACAGGGATTTCCACCACACAGGTGCTGGCGACACGTGTAGGAAAGAACCTGAAAGATCCCAAGGAACCTGAACCAATGGCGCCATTGTACTCCATTTTACAAGGGGGAAGAGAGGAAGAATTTCTCTTCCCACCCCCTTACCAACCCCTTGAGCCACCACGGGCCCCTGCTATCCCTACACCTAGGGCTGACGCATCAGAAGGGGGTCCCGCACAAAATACTTGCCATAGGCGAGCCATGTCTCCAGCGGGGCAGGTAGACTCAACCGTTGCCCTCCCTTTATGAGTGGCTGGTCCCCCGACGAGGAAGGGAGACAACCTCATCAATACTGGCCCTTCTCTACCAGCGACCTATATAACTGGAGGTCCCAGAATGCTAAGTTCTCAGATAACCCTAGAGATCTAACTAACCTTCTAGAGACTGTGCTTTTTACTCATCAGCCCACCTGGGACGATTATCAACAGCTGCTCCAGATTCTCTTCACCACGGAAGAGAGAGAATACAGAATGAGGCCCGTAGAAGGGTCCCAGGGACAAATGGAGAACCCACCACTAATATAGATGAAATTAACACCTCTTTTCCTTTATCACGACCTGACTGGGATTACAATATGGTACAAGGTAAGGAGAGGCTCTGGGTCTACCGCCACACTCTGTTGGGGGGGGCTCAAGGCAGCTGCACGGAAACCCACTAACCTAGCTAGAGTAGGAGATGTTCAACAAGGCCCCACTCAGAGCCCAGCCACTTATCTGGAAAGACTGATGGAGGCCTTTAGACAATACACCCCCATGGACCCAGAAGCAGAAGGCACTCAGGCTGCTTTGATAATGCATTTTGTCAACCAGGCAGCTCCAGACTAAATTAGGAAGAAGTTACAAAAACTAGAACGCCTGGGTGAAAAGAGTATCCAGGATTTAATAACAGTGGCAGAAAGAGTCTACAATACTCGAGAGACCCCGGAGGAAAAACAAGCTAAGGCAGCAGACCGCCAGACCCGCAATATGGCGCGCATCCTGTTAGCGGCAACAGTTCCTAATTCGGGAGAAAGGGAGGGCCAGCTGCGCCGCCTAGCGGCTGAAGGTAAGAGCTGCCCCCGTACGAGACCAGCATTAGGAAAGAACCAATGCGCTTATTGTAAAGAGGAAGGACATTGGGCCAAGGAATGCCCTAAGAAAAAGAAGGGACCGTGAAAGACCCCCATTCTGGCCAAAGAACTGAGCGATTAGGGGAGACGGGGTTCGTTTCCCCTCCTGGAACCTAGGGTAACCCTAAGAGTGGAGGGAACCCCAAATGACTTCCTTGTCGATACTGGGACTCAATATTCAGTTTTGCTAGAGCCTCAGGGGAAGCTGGCAGGAAAAACCTCTTGGGTGCAGGGGGCCACTGGGATGAAACAATATCAATGGACTACCTGAAGATCGGTGGATTTGGGCACGGACCAGGTATCCCACACCTTTATGGTCATCCCAGAATGCCCTTTCCCACTGTTGGGAAGAGACTTGTTAACCAAGACGGGAGCTCAGATTCACTTCCTCCCAGGAGAAACTAAAATATTTGATCAGGCGGGCAGGCCGATTCAGATACTGNCGGTGGATTTGGGCACAGACCAGGTATCCCACACCTTTATGGTCATCCCAGAATGCCCTTTCCCACTGTTGGGAAGAGACTTGTTAACCAAGACGGGAGCTCAGATTCACTTCCTCCCAGAAGAAACTAAAATATTTGATCAGGCGGGCAGGCCGATTCAGATACTGACATTTCAATTAGAGGATGAATATCGGCTGCACCAAAAACCGGCCCTTCCCCAAACGGACATCCAGGAGTGGCTAGATGAATTCCCTGAGGTGTGGGCCGAGACAGGGGGAACCGGCTTGGCTAGGCACCGCCCTCCTATATATATAGATCTCAAGCCAGGGGCCGATCCTGTCCGAGTCAGACAATACCCTATGACCTTAGAGGCCTGACAGGGAATCACCCCCCATATCCGCAGGCTCCTAGCCCAGAAAATCTTGAGACCCCGTCAGTCGGCGTGGAATACTCCCCTGCTCCCTGTTAAAAAAAAAAAACAAATTCTTATGACTATCGGCCAGTACAAGACCTGCGGGAAGTTAACCGCCGAGTTCTAGATATTCATCCTACAGTGCCAAACCCATACAACCTCTTGAGCTCACTCCTGCCAGATCACTGGTATACGGTTCTAGATCTAAAAGACGCTTTCTTTAGTCTATCCCTGGCGCCCAAGAGCCAGGAGCTTTTCGTCTTTGAGTGGTCCAACCTGGAAGAGGGGATCAACGGACAGCTAACCTGGACTAACGACTACCACAGGGATTTAAAAATTCTCCCACTATCTTTGATGCGGCCCTGCATGAAGACCTGGGTGAGTTTAGACAACAGCACCCCCAACTAACCCTGTTACAATATGTAGATGACCTCCTGATTGCAGCACAGGAGCAGCAGACTTGCCTCATGGGCACCCGAGAACTGTTGCCAGCCCTTGGAAAATTAGGATACCGAGCCTCAGCCAAAAAGGCTCAGATATGTCAACCAGAGGTCACCTACTTGGGGTATGTATTAAAAGAAGGGCAGAGGTGGCTGTCAGAGGCACGGAAAGAGACAGTACTCAAAATACCGACCCCAGACTCACCTCAAAGGGGGAGAGAATTTCTGGGGTCTGCTGACTTCTTGCCATCTTTGGATTCCAAACTATGTGGAACTGGCTAAACCCTTATATGAAGCCACAAAAAATACCATCCCTTTCGGTTGGACAGAACAGATGGAGACCGCTTTCAAGGCCACTAAAACGGCCTTACTGTCAGCTCCCGCCCTGGGACTACCTGACATCACCAAACCCTTTCTTCTATATGTAGATGAAAAGCAAGGGGTGGCAAAAGGGGTGCTGATGCAACATTTGGGACCCTGGAAGCGGCCGGTGGCCTACTTGTCTAAACGCCTAGACCCCGTGGCTTCGGGCTGGCCCCCATGCCTCCGCCTGATTGCGGCAGTGGCCCTAATGGTCAAAGATGCAGACAAACTGACACTAGGGGAGGAGTTACATATTACCGCCCCCCATGTCATTGAGGGCATACTGAAACAACCCCCAGATAGATGGATCAGCAACACTTGGCTGACCCACTATCAGGGACTACTGCTAAACCCTTCCAGAATCATCTTTCTACCGCCTACTGCTCTCAATCCGGCTACGTTGCTTCCTAAACCGGACTTGGAAGCCCCGATCCATGACTGCAGCGACATACTAGCCCAGGTGCATGGGACGCGAGAGGACTTGCAAGATCGCCCCCTGGCAGATGCTGAGGTCACCTGGTATATGGGTGGAAGCAGTTTTGATCGAGATAGACTCAGGTATGCCGGGGCGGCCGTAACCACGGAAATCCAAATGGTATGGGTGGAAGCACTACCTCCGGGTACTTCCGCTCAAAGGGCTGAACTAATCACCCTAACAAAAGCCCTTCAGTTGGGAAAGGACAAAAAACTTAACATCGTTACCGATAGCCGATAAGCCTTTGCTACTGCCCATATACACAGGGCCGTCTACAGAGAGAGGGGACTCCTCACAGCAGAGGGTAAGACGATTAAAAATGAAGAAATAAAAGCTCTCCTCTCGGCATTATGGCTACCTAAAAAACTAGTCATAATACACTGCCCGGGGCACCAAAAGCCAGACACCCCGATCTCAAGGGGATACAACTTAGCAGACAGAGCAGCCAGAGATGCAGCCCAGAATACTGTGATAGAGGCCACCCTTCAGCTGCCTGACCCCGGGAGCCCTGTTCTGCCAGACTTGCCCAATTACTCACCAAGAGACAGACTGGATAAAAAGCCTGCCTATGGCCCAACAACCGGCCGGGTGGTGGACAGCAGCAGACAGCTCTCTAATCCTCCCAGAAGAACTAGTGTTAAGAGACCAGACCGGAGCCATGACAGGCTCAACAGGCTACACTAGGCCTAAGTTTCAGGTTCTTGTAAACCTGAGTCATAATTCTAAGAAACTCCACCCTAGAAAAGTCCCGCTCGCGCCAAGCTCGAGCCAATAAGAATTGGGATTTTGATTCAAACCCGAGGCAATGAGATTTTGTGATTTGAAAATCCCACACGCGCGTACGGCTTAGCCAATCATTACACGCCAGCTATGCTGTTGCAGAAACATGTAACCACCTGTATAAAAACAGCTGTAATTCAGGGCTCGGGGCTCTTGTCAGATTCCACTGTGTGCTGGATGAGACCTGAGCCCTAGCTTGAGCTAGCAATAAAACCCCTTTGTGCTTTTGCATTACTTTGGACGTCTTATTCTCTCAGTTTTGGGGATCCGGACCTCGGGCATAATAACATTAGGAAAACAAGTATTACTAAAAGTGCATCGTGCCACTCACCTGGGAACCCACAAGATGCAAGACCTGATTAGACATGCCAAAATTACCATGAAAAATGTCAGGATGACAATGGAAGACATCGTATCAAACTGCAAAGCATGCCAGCTCACGAACACTCTCCCTCATCCGGCCAACCAAGGAATTAGAGAACGGGGGACAAGACCAAGAGCTTACTGGGAGGTGGACTTCACTGAGGTGAAACCGGGTAAATATGGATACAAATACCTGTTGGTGTTCATAGATACCTTCTCAGGGTGGGTAGAAGCTTTCCCCACCAAGAGAGAAACAGCACAGGTGGCCGCCAAAAAGCTGATTGAAGATATCTTGCCATGGTTTGGGTTTCCAATACAGGTAGGGTCAGATAATGGGCCAGCCTTCGTGTCTCAGGTAAGCCAGCGGGTAGCCCGGGCTTTGGGGGCTAGATAGAAGCTGCACTGTGCCTATATGCCCCAGAGCTCAGAACAAGTAGAAAGGATGAATAGGATGCTTAAAGAGACATTAACAAAACTAGTTGCTGAGACGGGTGGGGACTGGGTGGCTCTCCTCCCCTTGCCTTATACCGGGTGCAGAACTCACCCTACCAACTGGGACTCACCCCCTTTGAAATCATGTATGGGATACCTCCCCCAATAATCCCTAACCTAAAGGCAGAAGTGTTAAAAGAAATGGATGGTCAAAGTTGCTTTTTTGTCTCCGGTCCTTACAATACTCCCACAGGGACACATGGAAGAGGCTCAAAGCGCTATATGAATCAGGCCCTCCACCTGAACCTCACCACTACCGGCCAGGAGACTGGGTGTACGTGCGCCGTCGTCGCCAAGAGACCCTAGAGCCCAGGTGGAAGGGACCCTTCCTTGTTTTGACGACACCAACTGCTCTCAAAGTTGACGGCATCTCTGCTTGGGTCCACTACACCCACACACGGCCTGCGGACCTGTTCGCCTTACGAGAAGAGTTCTTCCCCCAGTGGAAGGCCGAATTGGACAAAACTAACCCGCTCAAGCTAAAACTGTGAAGACAACGAAAGTACTCACCTTCGAGCCGTGTTTATTGAACAAGTTAATGACCTTCATCAAGAGCCGCATCAACACGGTGCAGCTTATGGTGTTCAGGCCCCAATATACAGCTCTGCCAGTGGCCCTCTTAGCAGAAGAAAATATAGAGCTGGACCCATGATTGGGTCTGTCTTGGGACCTTGAGAAGGGGGGAATGAAGAACCTAAGCCACCCCATTTTGTTAAAAAAAGACTCCATTTTAGAGTTCTGAGGAAAGAGTCGTTGGAAATCCCCTGACTTCACCCCACCACCTGCGAGCCAATCAGATCCCAGATCAGGATCTCCTGACTTTACGTTCAGGACTTATGACCTGCCCGGGAAATATGAATTAAGCCCGGGAAATGAAAACCAATCAGAACCCAACACCTAACCCTTCCACAGAAGGTAACTAATTAGACGTCTCCCAACCTGGAAACTCCCGTTTTTTGAATTTTTCGCGCGAAAAAACCCTATATAAGCAATGAAACCCAGAGTTTGAGGCTCCTCTCCTTAGCCGCTGCATCAGTAACGGTGGGAGCCCCAGCTCGAGCTTGGTAATAAAAACTCTTGCTTTTGCATCAGATATCGGCTCCCTGGTGGTCATTGGGAGATTTTGCGACTTGGGCATAACATAAGTAGCTGATGAATATTCTCTTTAATCACAAAAGAGAAGTCTCTAAGTCTGTGCAGAGTTGCTTATAAGCCTGTGTAGGCATTAACAGCCCAGTTACCCAACTCCTATGCAATTCAAGACTTTGAATTGACAGTGGCAATATTAAATCTTTCCCCTTGAATTTCATATGAAAGTTAAAGCTTCAGCCATAAGACTTAGAGCTAGATCTAGTAAATTGCTACTTAATAGTCTTGAAGCTGGAGGCTGGTGAGCATTCATTAGGCATGCACATAGGCCGCTTTTAACAGAGCGCTGAGTGCCTCAGGGTGAGGTCAGAATGAAATTTCTAGAAGGGTTCTCAGCAGGTTGAGTTTCTTAGGGTTTCACCCACTTTAAGAAAGGATACTAACATCTAAGTCCATGGAATATCCAGTTTGGAGGAGCTCATAGGAAGGTGGCCGGTCCTAAACATCTATCCAGGTAGAGCTAGTTTCAAAGAATCTCAGAAAGCTCATAAACCAGCTTCAAATAGTTACTATTAGTGTTACTTCCTAGTTCCTGTCAATTTTCTAGTCTCAGAACTTCGGCAAGTTTGAAACAATGGTGGATCTGAACAAAGCGAAAATAAAAACAGTCCAGAAGACCAGAGATACTGGGTAGAGGATAAGATGTAAGTAATTGGTCAGGTTAGCAGGGACCATTTGCAAACAAGCTGGAGGGGGCGATAGGAGCCTGGGGCATTCTCTCTCCACATCCAACTTCCCAGCATCCCCAGACTGGCAGAGTAGGTACAGAGAAGGCCCCCCTTTTGAAGAGCTAGGTCTGGTCTCACCTGAAAGCATCTCTAACAAGACATGCCTTTTGATGGTGTAAACGTTTCCCACTAGGGTAGGCCCCATTTCTCGTAGCAGAATCTTAGCCAGTCGCGCCCCACACAGCCATGGTAAGGGGTATCTGAGGCCCTTAGGTTGTTACAGCCTCTGCTGAAGCCTTTATCCTAGAGTCTTCCTCTCACCACATATCCCGCTCTTGGCTTCTACTGATTCACTCTACTTGTTAAACTCTGCCACCTGATACTACTTTGGAGAGGGCATTCCTTCCATTAGGACACCTCACGTTGCCTCTTTAACCCCACTGCACCCGCCAGGCTGCCTTCTCTGTTGCTTATCCAATGCTGGGGGCTGGTGCTGAGATACTTGTATTTGGATCTGGGTAGCTCCAATATGAACCAATTCCAAGCACGACCCTCATCCTGTTCCATTTAGCAAGAGATGAGAGACCCTTTAGTACCTTCTCCCCACAGTACCAGCAACTCTTAAGGGCAGAGGGAGTCTCCAGCACCTTACACCTCCCACTCCTTTGACAGATCAGCAGGTTCTCCTCACATGCTGCCCCCTCAACGAGGGCTCTTGGCATTGCTGTAATCGTGTCAGGAGGAGGTCCTATCACAGAATGCTGACAGTCAACCCACTTTAACAGTTAGCCCAGGAGGTGGGACCAACCCTCCTGCCAGTCAGCATGAGTGTTTGCCTCTTGTTAATTAGATCATCTGTATCTTCATTTCTAAGTGGTTATGTAAGAGGTGCATGTAGTTCATTAAGCCAGAGAAGAGATTGCTAGAACAAATTTTTCTAGCTCTTTACAAAACAGAACAGACACTGCCATCTCTCACTTGTGGTATATCCCAAGGTAGTTCTCAGAAGTTGTCACATCTAATGCCTGATGGACAAGGGGGAGTTCTTCTGAGTGTGCATGTGAGGTCCTCAAGCAACAATCATGCTCAAGAGATGGAGGATTGGACCTGGCCAGGAAAGGGAACAACACAGGCCTCAGATAGCAATACAGAGGTCTACAGATCCTCTTGAAGGTAGAAGGCTTGAGGACACAGTTTAGCAACAGGAGGTGTGGATATAGTGAGCTTGTCAACATCTCCACCCATACCTGCCCACTACTAACCAAACGAAACCCAGAGGAATTTGACTTGGGTGAACTGGGCAGGTGGAAAGTCTTGTCCTTCACTGGAATTCTTCCCAGTTAAGCCCCTTGGCAGTTAACTATCCGAAAAAGCAGCTCAGAGTTCATTCTCCTTAAAAATGCATGACAGAATGAGAGTTCCTCCATACCAAAGCACCAATGGGATGGATTTAAGGAGACCATGTCCCCCCTCACTGGAAAGCTCCAATCCTAAGTGACCAGGTCCAGTAATGCACAAGTTGGTGGACTTCCAGTACTTGTAAATTGCGATTCAAAGGGAGAATTTGGTTCTCAAAAGCTTTGAGAGATTTTCTAGTCACTTAAGACGTATGCCTACTTACACAACACCCACCCAAACACTAGCAACTGGGGAGCAGGCATACGAGATTACTCTAGCAACACTAGACAATGGTTCTGAAGATCTGAAGCTTCACTGCTGCTCTTCACATGAAGCGAGGCAGGCTGGAGCATGAAACTCCCTGGCTGGAGATGAAAAATCAGACTGACTTCCCAACAAAGCACCAGAGGAAGAACCCCACAGCCAGAAGTGCACTCAGTCCTGAAACAGCTTTGAGCCCAGTTCCTATACTGCCCCTCACAGATCCTACACCTGCCTCTCCCACCTCCAGCCATATGCAATGAACAAGGTCAGGTGGGACCCATGGACTCAAGCTGACATTAATTTTCTACCCTTTTTTCCTGCTTGAGGGCAGTGTTTGTGTCTCTTTTCTAGCTAGGTAGGGCAGATCTCCAGGAGGTTGTTCTATCGGGCAAGATACTTCTCTTGAAAACCTCAGACCCCTTTTCTCCATACCCAACACCCCAAACCTGGGGGAGAAAACCCATGAAAGCAGGGAGCCCCCTAGAACTGGGTCCTTTAATGCTTACCCTTCAAGGTAAGTCTGCAGATGCTTCCACTGGTTTGTCAGTTACCCTGTAGGTGATCCTGCTGGTTACTCACTGGTTTTTCTGTCTCTCTAGTTTTCAGGGAAGAATTTTGTCCTGTGATTTACGCCAAAAAGCTGATTGAAGATATCTTGCCATGGTTTGGGTTTCCAGTACAGGTAGGGTCAGATAATGGGCCAGCCTTCGTGTCTCAGGTAAGCCAGCGGGTAGCCCGGGCTTTGGGGGCTAGATAGAAGCTGCACTGTGCCTATATGCCCCAGAGCTCAGAACAAGTAGAAAGGATGAATAGGATGCTTAAAGAGACATTAACAAAACTAGTTGCTGAGACGGGTGGGGACTGGGTGGCTCTCCTCCCCTTGCCTTATACCGGGTGCAGAACTCACCCTACCAACTGGGACTCACCCCCTTTGAAATCATGTATGGGATACCTCCCCCAATAATCCCTAACCTAAAGGCAGAAGTGTTAAAAGAAATGGATGGTCAAAGTTGCTTTTTTGTCTCCGGTCCTTACAATACTCCCACAGGGACACATGGAAGAGGCTCAAAGCGCTATATGAATCAGGCCCTCCACCTGAACCTCACCACTACCGGCCAGGAGACTGGGTGTACGTGCGCCGTCGTCGCCAAGAGACCCTAGAGCCCAGGTGGAAGGGACCCTTCCTTGTTTTGACGACACCAACTGCTCTCAAAGTTGACGGTATCTCTGCTTGGGTCCACTACACCCACACACGGCCTGCGGACCTGTTCGCCTTACGAGAAGAGTTCTTCCCCCAGTGGAAGGCCGAATTGGACAAAACTAACCCGCTCAAGCTAAAACTGTGAAGACAACGAAAGTACTCACCTTCGAGCCGTGTTTATTGAACAAGTTAATGACCTTCATCAAGAGCCGCATCAACACGGTGCAGCTTATGGTGTTCAGGCCCCAATATACAGCTCTGCCAGTGGCCCTCTTAGCAGAAGAAAATATAGAGCTGGACCCATGATTGGGTCTGTCTTGGGACCTTGAGAAGGGGGGAATGAAGAACCTAAGCCACCCCATTTTGTTAAAAAAAGACTCCATTTTAGAGTTCTGAGGAAAGAGTCGTTGGAAATCCCCTGACTTCACCCCACCACCTGCGAGCCAATCAGATCCCAGATCAGGATCTCCTGACTTTACGTTCAGGACTTATGACCTGCCCGGGAAATATGAATTAAGCCCGGGAAATGAAAACCAATCAGAACCCAACACCTAACCCTTCCACAGAAGGTAACTAATTAGACGTCTCCCAACCTGGAAACTCCCGTTTTTTGAATTTTTCGCGCGAAAAAACCCTATATAAGCAATGAAACCCAGAGTTTGAGGCTCCTCTCCTTAGCCGCTGCATCAGTAACGGTGGGAGCCCCAGCTCGAGCTTGGTAATAAAAACTCTTGCTTTTGCATCAGATATCGGCTCCCTGGTGGTCATTGGGAGATTTTGCGACTTGGGCATAACATAAGTAGCTGATGAATATTCTCTTTAATCACAAAAGAGAAGTCTCTAAGTCTGTGCAGAGTTGCTTATAAGCCTGTGTAGGCATTAACAGCCCAGTTACCCAACTCCTATGCAATTCAAGACTTTGAATTGACAGTGGCAATATTAAATCTTTCCCCTTGAATTTCATATGAAAGTTAAAGCTTCAGCCATAAGACTTAGAGCTAGATCTAGTAAATTGCTACTTAATAGTCTTGAAGCTGGAGGCTGGTGAGCATTCATTAGGCATGCACATAGGCCGCTTTTAACAGAGCGCTGAGTGCCTCAGGGTGAGGTCAGAATGAAATTTCTAGAAGGGTTCTCAGCAGGTTGAGTTTCTTAGGGTTTCACCCACTTTAAGAAAGGATACTAACATCTAAGTCCATGGAATATCCAGTTTGGAGGAGCTCATAGGAAGGTGGCCGGTCCTAAACATCTATCCAGGTAGAGCTAGTTTCAAAGAATCTCAGAAAGCTCATAAACCAGCTTCAAATAGTTACTATTAGTGTTACTTCCTAGTTCCTGTCAATTTTCTAGTCTCAGAACTTCGGCAAGTTTGAAACAATGGTGGATCTGAACAAAGCGAAAATAAAAACAGTCCAGAAGACCAGAGATACTGGGTAGAGGATAAGATGTAAGTAATTGGTCAGGTTAGCAGGGACCATTTGCAAACAAGCTGGAGGGGGCGATAGGAGCCTGGGGCATTCTCTCTCCACATCCAACTTCCCAGCATCCCCAGACTGGCAGAGTAGGTACAGAGAAGGCCCCCCTTTTGAAGAGCTAGGTCTGGTCTCACCTGAAAGCATCTCTAACAAGACATGCCTTTTGATGGTGTAAACGTTTCCCACTAGGGTAGGCCCCATTTCTCGTAGCAGAATCTTAGCCAGTCGCGCCCCACACAGCCATGGTAAGGGGTATCTGAGGCCCTTAGGTTGTTACAGCCTCTGCTGAAGCCTTTATCCTAGAGTCTTCCTCTCACCATATATCCCGCTCTTGGCTTCTACTGATTCACTCTACTTGTTAAACTCTGCCACCTGATACTACTTTGGAGAGGGCATTCCTTCCATTAGGACACCTCACGTTGCCTCTTTAACCCCACTGCACCCGCCAGGCTGCCTTCTCTGTTGCTTATCCAATGCTGGGGGCTGGTGCTGAGATACTTGTATTTGGATCTGGGTAGCTCCAATATGAACCAATTCCAAGCACGACCCTCATCCTGTTCCATTTAGCAAGAGATGAGAGACCCTTTAGTACCTTCTCCCCACAGTACCAGCAACTCTTAAGGGCAGAGGGAGTCTCCAGCACCTTACACCTCCCACTCCTTTGACAGATCAGCAGGTTCTCCTCACATGCTGCCCCCTCAACGAGGGCTCTTGGCATTGCTGTAATCGTGTCAGGAGGAGGTCCTATCACAGAATGCTGACAGTCAACCCACTTTAACAGTTAGCCCAGGAGGTGGGACCAACCCTCCTGCCAGTCAGCATGAGTGTTTGCCTCTTGTTAATTAGATCATCTGTATCTTCATTTCTAAGTGGTTATGTAAGAGGTGCATGTAGTTCATTAAGCCAGAGAAGAGATTGCTAGAACAAATTTTTCTAGCTCTTTACAAAACAGAACAGACACTGCCATCTCTCACTTGTGGTATATCCCAAGGTAGTTCTCAGAAGTTGTCACATCTAATGCCTGATGGACAAGGGGGAGTTCTTCTGAGTGTGCATGTGAGGTCCTCAAGCAACAATCATGCTCAAGAGATGGAGGATTGGACCTGGCCAGGAAAGGGAACAACACAGGCCTCAGATAGCAATACAGAGGTCTACAGATCCTCTTGAAGGTAGAAGGCTTGAGGACACAGTTTAGCAACAGGAGGTGTGGATATAGTGAGCTTGTCAACATCTCCACCCATACCTGCCCACTACTAACCAAACGAAACCCAGAGGAATTTGACTTGGGTGAACTGGGCAGGTGGAAAGTCTTGTCCTTCACTGGAATTCTTCCCAGTTAAGCCCCTTGGCAGTTAACTATCCGAAAAAGCAGCTCAGAGTTCATTCTCCTTAAAAATGCATGACAGAATGAGAGTTCCTCCATACCAAAGCACCAATGGGATGGATTTAAGGAGACCATGTCCCCCCTCACTGGAAAGCTCCAATCCTAAGTGACCAGGTCCAGTAATGCACAAGTTGGTGGACTTCCAGTACTTGTAAATTGCGATTCAAAGGGAGAATTTGGTTCTCAAAAGCTTTGAGAGATTTTCTAGTCACTTAAGACGTATGCCTACTTACACAACACCCACCCAAACACTAGCAACTGGGGAGCAGGCATACGAGATTACTCTAGCAACACTAGACAATGGTTCTGAAGATCTGAAGCTTCACTGCTGCTCTTCACATGAAGCGAGGCAGGCTGGAGCATGAAACTCCCTGGCTGGAGATGAAAAATCAGACTGACTTCCCAACAAAGCACCAGAGGAAGAACCCCACAGCCAGAAGTGCACTCAGTCCTGAAACAGCTTTGAGCCCAGTTCCTATACTGCCCCTCACAGATCCTACACCTGCCTCTCCCACCTCCAGCCATATGCAATGAACAAGGTCAGGTGGGACCCATGGACTCAAGCTGACATTAATTTTCTACCCTTTTTTCCTGCTTGAGGGCAGTGTTTGTGTCTCTTTTCTAGCTAGGTAGGGCAGATCTCCAGGAGGTTGTTCTATCGGGCAAGATACTTCTCTTGAAAACCTCAGACCCCTTTTCTCCATACCCAACACCCCAAACCTGGGGGAGAAAACCCATGAAAGCAGGGAGCCCCCTAGAACTGGGTCCTTTAATGCTTACCCTTCAAGGTAAGTCTGCAGATGCTTCCACTGGTTTGTCAGTTACCCTGTAGGTGATCCTGCTGGTTACTCACTGGTTTTTCTGTCTCTCTAGTTTTCAGGGAAGAATTTTGTCCTGTGATTTCAAGCCTCTGGTCTAAGAGGTGTTGATTCATTTCATTCCTCACTCTTGTCCTTACACAGCAAAAGTCAACTTTCCAAACTCTTTTCATTTGGGGGCAAAGAGTCAGAGTTAGGTTAACTTCGAATAAGAGTATCTCAAGTCAGCAAAGAGGGTGACAATCAGGGGCATTTCATTGAAATCTTTTGTACTGGCTTAGAACAAGATTCCCTTTGTATTAATATTTCAAGAGATGGAAGCCTGAAGTACTGTTCCATTCTATTATTGAAGCAAGGAAGGCCTTTTTAGGAAATTCCAGGGGCCCTGAGGAGGGCCACTGGCCAACTAGGTTTGAAGCAAGTCTTTAACTTACAAGTTAGACTAAAATGGGCAAAAAATCTGCAACATCCTTGATACAAAGTGCCCCTTTCCAAAAAAGTAATTAGGAGATTGATATTTAAAAAAAAATACTTTATAGGAAAACAAACTCATTCTGAAGTTAGGAGTATGAACAGATCTGCAGGATCTCAAGCTTTTCTGGGATTCTCATCTTGAATTGAGAAGGTAAAAGCAGAAACCATTTACTCTTAAGATTTTCCTTCTATCAGTTAGGTTTTCCCCGCTTCCCTGGTGGCTCAGACGGTAAAGAATCTACCCGTGCAGTGCAGGAGACCTGGGTTACACCCCTAGGTCGGGAAGATCCCCTGGAGACAAGAATAGCCACACACTCCAGTATTCTTGCCTGGATAAATCCATAGACAGAGAAGCCTGGTGGGCTACAGTCCATGGGGGTCACAAAGAGTCAGTTACAACTGAAGGACTCCCACACTAAAGAGAAATTCAGATGCTGAAAGTTAAGTGAAGGGGTTGTGAAGATTTAAAGCAAGTTCCGGAAGAGTCTGTAGTTGTTAAGACCCTTGGGTCTCTGGGAAGTGTTTGAAATAGCCTTCCTGTCCCCAAGGAAGGTCACTGGGACATCCGAGAAAGGTGAGAGGAACCCAGGGATGACTAATAGTGAAACAAGAGCAAGATTTCCATTTGCCTTTCACCTCAAGTTCCCTGCAGAACTTTTCAAAAGAAAAGGATGGCAGAAGCCTATCTCCCCACCCAGGGCTTCCTTTTAGTCTGAGACTATCATTCAAATCCGTATTTCCTCAAGTCACCCTAACACAGTTTGGGCTGCCAAAGGGCCACCACTTGTAATATCAGACTAGACACGCTATGAGCTGGTCCAAAGTCTGCCCCAGGCCGATGGAGCCTGATGAGCCAGAGAACACGGAGTCAAGTGTTCAGAGCCCAGGCCATCTCTGTAGAGGACCATGGCTTATGACAAGAGGAGTCCAGCTCTTTATAAACCACAGCTGCCCTCAAGAGGGCCTTCTCTCCTGGGGCACGAGCAGGGAGGCTCCCTTATTCCTCAAAGAGTGGCTTCTGTTCTTCCCACCAGGAGGCCTGAGCTGGAGGAAGACCTAGCTACATGAACCCCCACTACCTGTCACCTACCACTGGCCCCAGGATAAGCCTGGGTTACACAAAGGCTATACAGCGTAGTGATAGAGAGGAGACCCCAGGAACCAACTTGGAAGAGGGAGATGCTGCCAAGGTAAGGCTTGAGGGTAGATTACAATAAACAAAGAGCTATGCAGAGGAGAGAAGCCTTTCAAACAACCTTGGATGGAACAGGTATCCGTGGACTTGGCAGGTAAATGAGTACTGGCCTGTCAGTCATAGGACTGGCAGTAAGTCAAACTTCCCATGATCACCACCGAAGCCTCATAGCTCAGGGTTAGCTTTTTAGCTTACCCATTGTAACAGATCAGATGCTTAGAGAATTTAAGCAACTCACTCAAGACATGAGAAATAAAAGGGAGAAACCAGGCTCAAGCAGTATGTGGCCTGAGGTCTGTGACCTCAACCTTTCAATTTTAAGACCCTCCATGGCAAAAGAATGTGGTGAGCCAATTTCGAGAGCCTGGGAGCCAAGCTTTGTCAGGAGCAGCTTCCCTGTGGCTCATCTACAGTCTAGATTCTGCCTAGTTCTGGACCATTTTCCTTTCCACTCAGGAGCCCCCTGGTATGAAGGAAATAGAATATAGGAAGTCCAGACAAGCAGTTGAACTTATCAGTCCAGTGGCAGCAGCAGCTGGCAGCCCTGTGTTGGCCCTTGCTTAGCACGCTCCTACCTGGCTGCCAGCTGAGTAAAGCTAGGACTGCCCACCACCCCCCAACCCAGGACTATAATGTGTGCACTTCATGACCTGGCAGAGAGCCCAGTGTCACCTAGACGAAGTTGTCTGAGTGATGGACCAGACTGCACAATACCCAGGCCCTTTCATAGGCTCTGGCACATATCAGACTGGGTTTAAGCCTATCATCCTTTTGCCTCCCCCAGGGACTTGGCACTAAACGAGTGCTAAGGCTGAATGAGTTCCTGGCTTATCATTACGAGATAAAGTTACAGCTCTGGCTACATGCCACTGAGGCTAAGAAGTCAAGTTGTAGCCAGCGGTACTTGTAAGACTCGAGCCTCTCTATAGAGGTCTGTGGGTTGTCGACAAGGAATCCAGTAAAGATGCTTCAACCTAGAAGATCAAGAGTCTATTGGTCCCCCGGCTTTCAGTCTTTAGGGCAGAAAAAACTTAGGTTGGCTGGCCCAGCTCTGACCATGTTAGAAAGTCAGCTATACTTTTGAACCCTGAGAAGTTAACAAGTAACTTTCAGACCTTAAAATGTGGCATTTGAAGCAATTGTTCAGGACAAGAACAAACCCATACAATCCAGGATAGTCTGCCTGGGTAGGGGAGGGAGCTACACAAGCATGAGGTACCAAGTTGGGTTCAGAGAGCCTGCCAGGCTACAGGAAGGTTGTAACATAGAACAAGAGTTTCATGCTACAGGGATGAAGGTGCCAAGTAAGATGCTTGTGGCACAGAACCCCACAAGCCCTGCACTAACTCTGTGGGAGTCTATGTGGCAGCAGCTAGTGTACTGAGTACACACCATGATAGGTACTGGTCTACAGTCTATAGCCACAAGATCTGTTTAAGCCAGTTTCCCAGAGATTGGTAACTTGTCCAGGTTCTCAGAGCTAGTAAGTGACAGAGCCAGGGAAAGAACCCAAGTGAGCTCCAGCTGGTATCCTTAACTACGACCTGCCATCCCAGTTCAACTCATACTGATATTCTTTTCAGCTGGGGAAATACATGAGTCTGCAAACATTTTAGTTTTTGCCAGATTTGAGTTCACATCTATGCTGGATTTGCCAATAGCAAGTCTACTCTGTAGTACCTTATTCCCAGAGGAAAACTTTAGGATGCTTTAGAGGAGAAGGAAAACAAGTGGGAGTGCCTCACCTCTGAGACCTGAGCACAGAAGCCAGGCCACAGGTTGTTTGAAAACAGGCTTGAGCAGGAAAGCTTTATCACCCTATCACAGGAAGGGATAATGCTGAGTCACTGCTTGCTGAAGTTTGAGTTTTTGGCTCTTGGGAGAAAAGTCACCCCCTTCAGTGCATGTACTCCAACTCAGAGTCCCACGCTCTTCATGTGAGCTCAGAGTTCATACCTGTGGAGCTAGGCAGAGATAGTTTCCCTCCATCCCCCTACCTGTGGATATAGGCCATTAGTCCCTGGAACAACCAACCCCCAGAAAGATCTTTCCCAGGAGAAAGAGCTTCCCAAAGAAACTGTAGCTCTATTTTATGTACCAGGATTTTTTTTTTTTTTTTAAGGCTTCAAGTTAGTAAAAGAAAACCCCCGAAGAAAGATTTTTACACAGAGGTTGATGTGGGGCCTCGAGCCAAGGAGTTCAGACACTCTCGAAACTACATAAGGCAAGAAAATAAATTCTCTCCTAGAGCCTCTAGAAGGAATCACAGCTTTACCAACACCTTGATTTTAGCTTTGTAAGGCCCTTTTTTCACACTTCTGACCTCCAGAACGCTAATAAATCGGTACTGTTTTAAGTCACACACAAAAAGGCTTTTCAGATGTAAGAAAGCACGCAGAGAGAAAAAAAAAAAAATCCCTGGGAGAAAGAGGCAGGGCTTAGTGTCCTTATGACCCCAGGACCACCCGTGAAGAAAACAGAAGAGAAAATCCACATAGAACAGCACTAACAGAGACTCGTGTTTGGAGAGAGAGAGCCCTACACCCCTATTCCCAGAGTTTTCTCTTCTGAAAGAAAAGGAAGCTTTGTAGCCTACCCTCTAGGCTTTTATCCGCTTTCCCTACTCCAACCCTAAGAAGCCACAACCACCCCAACCAAACAACATGGCACAGACTGCGGGTTTTATAGGCTATGAAGACTAGTCCCAGCCCCCCACCCCCCACGCAAAGCACTCTGGGTGGGCAGCGGTTCCTCTGTTTCTCATTGGCTCCCTCTCTCTCAATCAGCAGATTGCCTCCACCCTCCTCTGCTCATTTCCTGTCTGTAAATCACCAACAGCAGTGTAAGCAAGGGGAGGTTTTAACAGTCCGCACTCAACCCTCGCCTAAAAATGTGACTTCTCATGTTTTTAAGCAAGATTCCAGAAGCAATCTTGATTGGAAAAAGAGCCTCTTCACAGACAGAATATTATCATTCTTTTTCTATGTTCACCCAACTTTCCATTTGTTAAGAATCATCTGAATCAGGGCTCTTTCCTGGAAATTATGTTTCAGAAGATCTTGATGAGAGCCTTGGAGTCTGTGGTTTTCCAGAGGCACCGTCAAGATTTGTGTTTTTAAGGAAAAAGGTGGTATTGAAAAATTCCCTTCTGAGAAATGGCTTCTGTTTACCTGTTATGGTTATCCCCATATTCCCAATTCCTCCTTTGGATTCGAGTTTCTCCAGCAGCTGCCCCAAATAAGTGTTGTTTCTGGAAAAGAAAGAAAAATGCAGCGTTTAGGAGGAGGTGGCCTCGTTCTGATCTTCACCACCTGTCTGCACTTAGGGAATGAATCACAGGTGGGAAGTAGCTTTCATAAGTCAATTCACCGGAGTCAGTTTGAGTTTGGCCGCGTTCCCCTTCTGGTCCTGAGTGAGGACCAGGAAAGAGAAGGAGCCTTTTGATGAGAGGAACTGGGCTGTTTGAGGTGATAAAAGTTTGAGGGCAGCCAGAAAATAGTGGGAACACACAAAACTTTTGGCAATGAAAGAAGCTGTCTGTGCACCATGCCTGTGGTAAAGGAACTTAATATAAGATACCCACCCTGGGATCGGAAAAACTTCAAGAAAGGAAAAAGCATTAAACTCGGTGGTTAATTCTCTTGTTGCTTATTTGAAAGCTGATTCCATAAGCATTCATTTGTTTCCTAATCAAAGTAACTGTTGATTCCTTCCTTTCAACAGGCCCTTCATTTTTCTGACTTCCTGTCTTTACTCCTGCTATTCCTCAGTCAGTCCTTTTCCTCATTTTCTGCCACAAATCAAAATTCTAGCCATGTAAGACCCAGCTGAGATGCTAAATCTTTGTGTTATCTTGTCTGATCTCTCAGTTTGATTCCACGTGCTCACCTTACTTTCTGAGATGGTTAGAGAATTCAGTTGGCCGACACTTGGTCTTGTCCCTGAAGGACCTCACACCCTGATTAACAGATCACCCTTGCCTTGCTCTGTCATAGCAGCCCTTGCCCCTTCATATAACACACACTGTATTTGCTTGGTGTTTGGTTGCTATCACGCTTGTCTACCGCCACTACTTTGCAAGTGCCTGCTCAGTTCAGTTCAGTCACTCAGTCATGTCCGACTTTTTGCGACCCCATGAATCGCAGCACGCCAGGCCTCCCTGTCCATCACCAACTCCCGGAGGTCACTCAGACTCACGTCCATCGAGTCAGTGATGCCATCCAGCCATCTCATCCTCTGTCGTCCCCTTCTTCTCCTGCCCCCAATCCCTCCCAGCATCAGAGTCTTTTCCAATGAGTCACCTACTGACCTGGGGAGTTCCTCTTTCAGTATCCTGTCATTTTGCCTTTTCATACTGTTCATGGGGTTCTCAAGGCAAGAATCCTGAAGTGGTTTGCCATTCCCTTCTCCAGGGGACCACATTCTGTCAGACCTCTCCACCATGACCCGCCCGTCTTGGGTTGCCCCGCGGGCATGGCTTAGTTTCATTGAGTTAGACAAGGCTGTGGTCCTAGTATGAGGGTAAAATGACTGCTTCAACTCTGTGTCAAGAATATGGTACAAATATAATGTGTTTCTTGAGTGAATAATTGGGGAAAAAAAGAAGAGGAAATGACTGCAAAGAAATCAAGAAAGTTCTGCCTCCTTCAGTGTTCTCTTTGTAGCCTCAGTTTGGTCTGAGGCAGAGGGTGGGGTGGGAATGAAATAAAGTTCTAGTATTCTCAGCAGTGGCCACAGGACTGGAAAAGGTCAGTTTTCATTCCAATTCCAAAGAAAGGCAATGCAAAAGAATGCTCCAATTACCGCACAATTGCACTCATCTCACATGCTAGTAAAGTAATGCTCAAAATCCTCCAAGCCAGGCTTCAGCAATACGTGAACCATGAACTCCCTGATGTTCAAGCTGGCTTTAGAAAAGGCAGAGGAACCAGAGATCAAATTGCCAACATCCGCTGGATCATGGAAAAAGCAAGAGAGTTCCAGAAAAACATCTACTTCTGCTTTATTGACTATGCCAAAGCCTTTGACTGTGTGGATCACAACCCACATATGTTAACCTAAAATAAGAAAGGAAGGAATGATGCTAAAGCTGAAACTCCAGTACTTTGGCCACCTCATGCGAAGAGTTGACTCATTGGAAAAGACTCTGATGCTGGGAGGGATTGGGGGCAGGAGAAGAAGGGGACGACCGAGGATGAGATGGCTGGATGGCATCACTGACTCAATGGATGTGAGTCTGAGTGAACTCCGAGAGATGGTGATGAACAGGGAGGCCTGGCGTGCTGCGATTCATGGGGTCGCAAAGAGTCGGACACGACTGAGCGACTGAACTGAACTGATTCTTTGGGCTTGAGAAACAGTTCCGACTCCATAAAGTCATATCAGGAGGAACAGATATTACCAGAGTGAAGTCCCCTCTCCCTTATCCATAGTTTATGAGTTCAAGTACTGCCTGACACAGCTATGAATAAACTTTGAGAACTTGGGAGGTGGTATAGTGTGGTCATTAAATATGTAGATTTGGGGCTCACATCCAGGCTCTGTGGCTTACTGGCCTGTGACTTTATGTGACTTGGTGCAAGTTATGTAATCTCTTTAAGCTCCCGCTTCTTTTTAGCAAAATAGGGATGATTGCGATCATAATAGCACTCACCTCTCGGGATTATTGTGAGGTTTAAATCAGCTAATACATAGAAAACAGAATAGTGACTAGCACAGAGTAAGTACGAAATTATTAACAGCTGCCATGTAACATTCTTGGCTAAATCATAACAGCTAAACCTTTCTGAGCTAGATATTATTCACTTGTTCTAATGGGAAAGTGTAAATTCAACACAGCTGTAGACCAAAGAGGCACATTGAGAATTGTTAGGTCATGGCTCCTAACCTGTTGCAGGGATAAGTCAATTCTGACTCCATGTTGGAACTGTTTGACCTGCTTTCTGTTGCTTTTGTTATTATAATCACACATAATGGCTTGCCTCAAAGAATCTTGCCCCTCTGCCTGACTGTTAAACTAGAGTGCCTTTGTTCAGAACACTGTCCTGTAGATGGCAGGAAGGAAGAAATGAACACATCCCCCTGCCCGAGGCTTGCCATTCAAGAGATATTTGCAAGATTAATGGCCTTTTTACTTTGTTTCCTCACCTCTCCCTATCTCTGATCCATAGAAGAAACTGGTATCCAGACCCAGGTAAGATCTTCTCAGCTGAATTTTCGTATTCCTTGACTCAACATCTCGGCTCTCAGATTCACTGGCCTGTTGTTTAGTGAGCTAGAGCAAGCTTGGACTCAGTAACAAACCCCTTTCAAGGGCACCCATGCCTTCCCCCCACCCAGTACACATGCTCCTGTTAGAGTCAGAGCTCTGAGCACAAGAGGGTCTTGTGTGACTCAGGATGGAGAGAGTGACTGATGCGTTATATTCTTGTTATTGGAGGAGCGGACTTCTTATCCATTTGCAGAGAACTAACAAACTATAAATGACTAATTTTGTCTGTGATATATAATGACTTTGCATCATGAGGGCTGTTGTTGTGTAGTGACAATAAGACAATACAACCTTCTGGGATTCTAATTAGTTTCTGGAAGAAGCAAAAGGGGCATAATGGTTGCCTATTTCCCTCCCCAAGGAGGAACTGAAAAACAGTTGTGGGACTGGGGTAGCCGTGGCAGTGAGTATCCAAAGAGGAACAGGAGTGCGAACAACAAGCCTACAACCTGCGGGCAGAGTCTCCTCCTCCAGTGAAATTCCCTGGGAAAATACCCATCCCTGAGCTGGGGCCTTGGCAGAGATGGGCGATTAGATCATTTGCATTGGTGGTGGCTGAAGGGGGTGTGAGGGTGTGCGAGAGGGACAGGTGGAGTCTGTTCTGAAGACTGTGGTTTCTTGTCCTGTCCCTGACAGGATGGGGACAATCATTCTTGTCCACCTGCTCCCCATTCCACCACTACCTGGAACGCTGAGAGCATTCCTCTAAACCAGTGCTTCTCACATGCACTGCACACACAAATCCCCCAGGGACCCCGTTGAACCATAGACTCTAATCCAGTAGATCTGGGTTGGGGTCTGAGATTCTGCATTTTCAAATGTTTCCAGGTGATGTTCACGCTGCTGGAAATGGGAAGAATTTGACAAGGTCAAAGACCTTGTATCCGACAGCTCCGTCACTACCAGGAAGCTCTTTAGAAATGCGGATTCTTGGGCCCCGCCTCAGAACCAGAAACTTGTTTTAACAAGTCATCTAGGAGACGATGGACATTGGCGCGGGTTTAAATTACAGAGTCACTGTTACAGGTGATACATGAATTAGTCTCATTGGAAGGACAGATGAGGTTTTAGAAAAGTGGTGTTCAACTAGCCAAGAGCCCCAGGGTGGGGAGACTTCCCCAAAAGGTTACCGAGCCAAGTCCTCTTCCAGGTGGGCCCTGGAACAAGTCCCTTGCCCAGGGGGCACCCTTCCCGGGATGTTCCACAGGAACTCATTCTGATAAGGAGGCTTTCCTGCAGTGCTAGCTCCCAGGATCCACAAGGGGAAGCCTTTCACAGAAGCAGGAGAGGTGACCAGGATTTGAGGCTGGTAGAAAGTGGATGCAGAGAAAGGGGTAGGGATCTCGGGCCTTGTTGCTAACACAGTACAACAATGGCAAATACACACAGCCCCTGGGCTGATGAACAGAACTGACCTATACCTGGTGGAGATACACTGAGTGAGAGGCCTGAACAACGGTCCAGCAGGGTCCTTGAGCTCAGAGGAGAGAAGGAAAGGACAGGGGAACACTTCTCACAAAATTCTCCAGCTGTCTTCACATCCAGTTAATTAACTAAATTAAACCCTGAAAGCCTTACTAGATTTGGAGGGGACCTTTGATGTCTCTGAGCACCAAGCCCAGGGAGGCGGGCAGTGTTGGGTTGGGAACATCTCCCACGGATGGCCGAGCAGCATTCTGTTAATCGTGGCTATTAAACTGCTTTCCTGGGAGTTGTTTTTGAATCATGTGAAATAGATTAAGTGTCTGTTTTGAATCCCTCAGGGTTTCCTGTGGCGCATAATTATAGATGCACTGGAAGAAGAATTGAGGTCAACAGTTACTTTAATGAGATGTCTGAAGAGCATGGCCCAGCAGGGTGGAGGGCAGAGGAGGAGCTGGGAGAGGACGTAGGGTGGGGGAGAGATGAGAGAAACTGGAGGAAGGCAGGGAAATAGGCAGGATGAGGGGCAAAGACAGGAAGGTTTCTGCAAGGAGAGCAGAAGAGGGAGAGGAAGAACGCAGAGCAAGAGAGCCGGAGGGGCAAGCAGAGGGCAGAGGAGCAGACTTCACTGTGTCTGGGACATTTTTGCAGCTGCTGCTGCCCCTGCTAAGTCACTTCAGTCATGTCTGACTCTATGCGACCCCATAGACGGCAGCCCACCAGGCTCCTCTGTCCCTGGGATTCTCCAGGCAAGAACACTGGAGTGTGTTGCCATTGCCTTCTCCATGGAACATTTTTAAAGATGGAGAAAACATTCAAAAAGCAAGAGAATGGCGCTGGGTGCCATGGAGAGGTTTGCAGTCTTGGATTCAGATGTTCCTCTCGTGGATGCATCTGGAGACAGTGGGGAGGTATTCACAATGGGCTTTGTCATCAAACAGACTCGGGTCTAATCCCTGATCCTCCTCTGTTTGACCTGTGTGACTTTTGGCAAGTCACTAAACTTCTCTGAGCCTGCTCCCCATCTGTAAAATGAGGGCTAACTATATAAGGTGCATGCCTTGGTCTGTTCAGGTTATTATAACAAATTACCATAGGCTAGGTAGCTTATAAACAATAGAAACTTCTCACAGTTCTGGAGGCTGGAAAATCCAAGATCAAGGCAGATTTGGCGTCTGGTGAGAGTCTGGTTTTTGGTTTATGGGTAACTGTCTTTTCATTATATTGATAAAGTGAAGGGGCTTTTTTGAAAAGGGCCCTGATCCCACTCATGAGCCTCCACCCTCATGACCTAATCATTTCCCAAGGGCCCCACCTCCAAATACTATCTTACTGGAGATTAGGCTTCAACTGATGTATTTTGGTTTGCCTTGGAAATGAACAGAGATCAATCTGTCGTTTTTGCGATTGCATCCAAGAACTGCATTTCAGATTCTCTTGTTGACCATGATGGCTACTCCATTTCTTCTAAGGGATTCCCGCCCACAGTAGTAGATATAATGGTCATCTGAGTTAAATTCACCCATTCCAGTTCATTTTAGTTCGCTGATTCCTAGAATGTCGACGTTCACTCTTGCCATTTCCTGTTTGACCACTTCCAATTTGCCTTGATTCATGGACCTAACATTCCAGGTTCCTATGCAGTATTGCTCTTTACAGCATCGGACCTTGTTTTTATCACCAGTCACATCCACAACTGGGTATTGTTTTTGCTTTGCCGTTGCTCCATCCCTTCATTCTTTCTGGAGTTATTTCTCCATTGATCTCCAGTAGCATTTTGGGCATCTAACGACCTGGCGAGTTCCTCTTTCAGTATCCTATCATTTTGCCTTTTCATACTGTTCATGGGGTTCTCAAGGCAAGAATACTGAAGTGGTTTGCCATTCCCTTCTCTAGTGGACCACATTCTGTCAGACCTTTCCACTATGACCCGCCCGTCTTGGGTGGCCCTACACAGCCTGGCTTAGTTTCACTGAGTTAGACAAGGCTGTGATCTGTGTGATTAGATTGGCTAGTTTTCTGTGATTATGGTTTCAGTGTGTCTGCCCTCTGATGCCGCTCACAACACTTACCGTCTTACTTGGGTTTCTCTTACCTTGGACATGGGGTATCTCTTCACGGCGGCTCCAGCAAAGCACAGCTGCTGCTCCACAAATTTGGAAAACTCAGCAGTGGCCACAGGACTGGAAAAGATCAGTTTTCATTCCAATCCCAAAGAAAGGCAATCCCAAAGAATGCTCAAACTACTGCATAATTGCACTCATCTCACATGCTAGTAAAGTAATGCTCAAAATTCTCCAAGCCAGGCTTCAGCAATATGTGAACCGTGAACTTCCAGATGTTCAAGCTGGTTTTAGAAAAGGCAGAGGAGCCAGAGATCAAATTGCCAACATCTGCTGGATCATGGAAAAAGCAAGAGAGTTCCAGAAAAACATCTATTTCTGCTTCATGGACTATACCAAAGCCTTTGACTGTGTGGATCACAATAAACTGTGGAAAATTCTGAAAGAGATGGGAATACCAGACCACCTGACCTGCCTGTTGAGAAACATATATGCAGGTCAGGAAGCAACAGTTAGAACTGGACATGGAACAACAGACTGGTTCCAAATAGGAAAAGGAGTACGTCAAGGCTGTATATTGTCACCCTGATTGTTTAACTTATATGCAGAGTACATCATGAGAAACGCTGGGCTGGAAGAAGCACAAGCTGGAATCAAGATTGCCAGGAGAAATATCAATAACCTCAGATATGCAGATGACGCCACCCTTATGGCAGAAAGTGAAGAGGAACTAAAAAGCCTCTTGATGAAAGTGAAAGAGGAGAGCGAAAAAGTTGGCTTAAAGCTCAACATTCAGAAAATGAAGATCATGGCATCTGGTCCCATCACTTCATGGGAAATAGATGGGGAAACAGTGGAAACAGTGTCAGATTTTTATTTGGGGGGGCTCCAAAATCACTGCAGATGGTGACTGCAGCCATGAAATTAAAAGATGTTCACTCCTTGGAAGGAAAGTTATGACCAACCTAGATAACATATTCAAAAGCAGAGACATTACTTTGTCAATAAAGGTCCGTCTAGTCAAGGCTATGGTTTTTCCAGTGGTCATGTATGGATGTGAGAGTTGGACTGTGAAGAAAGCTGAGCACAGAAGAATTGATGCTTTTGAACTGTGGTGTTGGAGAAGACTCCTGAGAGTCCCTTGGACCGCAAGGAGATCCAACCAGTCCATTCTGAAGATCAGTCCTGGGTGTTCTTTGGAAGGAATGATACTAAAGCTGAAACTCCAGTACTTTGGCCACCTCATGCGAAGAGTTGACTCACTGGAAAAGACTCTGATGCTGGGAGGGACTGGGGGTAGGAGGAGAAGGGGACGACCAAGGATGAGATGGCTGGATGGCATCACCAACTCAATGGACATGAGTTTGAGTAAACTCTGGGAGTTGGTGATGGACAGGGAGGCCTGGCGTGCTGCGATTCATGGGGTCGCAAAGAGTTGGACATGACTGAGTGACTGAACTGAACTGATGTATTTTGGTGGGCCACAAACATTCAGGCCACAACAGTGCATAACACTCCTAGAATGAACTGTGTCTGACATACAGTAAGTCCCAATAAATTATTGTTAGAATGAGGAATCTGAGAGGTTAGTTTTGCCCAAGGGCTCATGGCTAATCAGTAGCTGATTCAAATTTAAACCCTAATTTGTGTGATCTCCAATTCCACTGAGGAGAATGTACATAAGTGCTCTTTTTGGGGAAATACAAGGTCTGTTCTCCAGAGGGTCAGCTTCAATCCATGAAGACGGTCCTTATCAGCTGGTGCCAGGGGTTCAAGGGAAAATGAAAGAGTTGCTCATAAACCAAAAAACAGGCTCAATCCAACCATGGTGGGACTTTAAACATAGGCGTGAAGGTCAGGAAGATACCCTGGAGAAGAAAATGGCAACCCACTCCAGTATTCCTGCCTAGAAGATTCCATGGACAGAAGAGCCTAGTGGGCTACAGTCATGGGGTCACAAAGAGTTGGACACAACTGAACATACATACACACACACACACGAGGTCCCACTTCCACAAGCTGGTTTTTACAGAACATGCCCTTGTTCACACCTGCAGAATATAACAGGGCATTCATTCTTGAGTTCATTCCAGGGCTTACTGAGTTCCCACACTATGCCCAGTACTATTAACATTTCAGGTTCCCAAGAGCTTACGCCTAGTTGGATAACTATGACCATCTTGGTGGTGCACTGCTCAAATCTCACAAGTTCTAGAATATACTACCTTTGGAATCTATGAGAAGGTTCACACTGAGGCCACAATCTTCCCCAGGCTGCTTTCAGCAAAGGCAGAGAATGGGGTGGGGGTGGGGTGTGTGTGTTCTAGAGCTGAGTCATTCCTACCAGCATGGAACTTCTTTAACAGGGGAGCGCTAAGACTCCCAAAGCCTGGTTGAGGCTTCCTCAGAGCTGCACTCCGGTCTGAGGCTCTTTCTGCCCCACCCTCTTCCTTCCCTCTCTCCTTTCTCAATAGGCAGATCAGCATCCCAGTCTGAAGGCTCTCCCTGTCTCCTCTTGATCCCTCTTCCCTCACCCCCTAATCTTTCACAAGGGTTTCTCCCAAGAAGTCTCTTGCACTTCTATCTTGGCATCTTTCCCAGAGGAACCAAACAAAGGAAACAAGATCCATTGTTTATAAAAAGATTAAATGACAGGATAAGGAGAAACCACAAGCCCTTGTAGATATCTCTTGAATCCATCCACTTTGCTCTAGGTCCACAGTCCACGCCTTAGTTTAAGCCACCATCTCTGTCTGTCAGATCCTGGTAGGACACAGATATCACACTCAAACAGGATAATTTGTTGAGGTTAACAAAGGATAATTTAGAAAATTCTGGTCCTGAGATATGGATTTAGGCTAAAGGAATAAGGGGCACAGTCTGCCTGCATCACCTGGGGTGGACGATAGGTACCCCCACCTCGCTCTCCTTCCTCCCTCCTATCTCCTGTTGGTGCTCCTTTTTGGCCAAACCCAAATGGAAACCAGAGAAGACAGGAGCCCATTTATGGAAGCCCAGGTCTGCTCCCCGGAGAAGGCAATGGCACCCCACTCCAGTACTCTTGCCTGGAAAATCCCATGGACAGAGGAGCCTGGTGGGCTGCAGTCCATGGGGTCGCAAAGAGTCGGACACGACTGAGCAACTTCACTTTCACTTTTCATTTTCACGCATTGGAGAAGGAAATGGCAACCCACTCCAGTGTTCTAGCCTGGAGAATCCCAGGGATGGGGGAGCCTGGTGGGCTGCCGTCTATGGAGTCACACAGAGTCGGACACGACTGAAGCGACTTAGCAGCAGCAGCAGGTCTGCTTCCCATGGGCACGGACAGAGCAGGGCCAAAAGCGAATCAGGAGAGGCAAAAACAAGCTGCCTGGCACAACTGTGTCTCGCCCAGAGCTTTGCAAAATCTTATTTTACCCCACTGCCCTCTTTTAACCTTTCTCCCCATTCAAACCAGAGTGACATACTAAAGAGGGCTGACTTTCCCAGCTACTTAACTCCATCCAGTGGCTCCCCTCAAGGACTAACTTATACAAGGTCAAGGAATGTCTGCCTGACTCAAGGCACAGGGTGGCCCTTGAAGATACTTGCTTTTTTATGAGTAAATAAAATGCTATGGGCAAGCCATGTATTTTGGAGTCCAGGATGGTGCTGATTTCAAACACGTCTTCCTCTTTTCCCCAAACATTGAAAAGTCCTGGAGTTTCAGTGTCTGTATATCCAAACTCTATCTCCTAGGTACCACTAACTGAGAGCTATGATGGGCAGGCACTCTGGAAATGTCTTTCTGAATAGGATGACTAATCTGCACAATGAGTGCCCCCATCTGTGTTTTTCACGTTAAAAGAGGGACTCAGTGGTCAAAAACAAGTGGCCCACAGGCCATTTGGGGTCCCAGTTGAGAACAAGTCACTCCTTTTACGTTTCCATTTCATCCTTCCCACAGGCACACTTCCCCTAGATGCACCTTCCTCGTGGGATTATTCTAAGGATGTGCTGTGCTCTGCTTAGTCACTCAGTCATGTCTGACTCTTTGTGACCCCATGAACTGTAGCCCACCAGGCTCCTCGGTCCATGGGGATTCTCCTGGCAAGAATACTGGAGTGGGTTGCCATGCCGTCCTCCAGGGGATCTTCCCAACCCAGGGATCAAACCCAGGTCTCCTCCATTGCAGGTGGATTCTTTACCATCTGGGCCATCAGGGAAGCCTAAGAATAGAGTAGATTAACTCATGCAAAGAGTTTAGAACAGTCCCTCGACCTTAGTCAGTGTGCAGTTGCTGTTAGCTCTTATTAACATGTCATCCTCTTCCAAGCTTTTGTATGGAGTATCATTTCTGCCAAGTGGACCCTCCCCCACCATCTGGGACATCATATTCATGCAATTTCATATAATGATCAAGACTTATGGCATCCTGGACGCTGTCCAAGGCTTGCACCTCCTGACTGTATTGACTCCAGGGACTCTGAAGAATATGTCAATAGTTTTGAAGAATGAGAGCATGGGTTCAACCCCCTTGGATAAGGATGCTGAGTGGACTTGATCTGTACTCACATCAGGAAAGCCTACATGTCCATCCACTTCTCAGTACTCATACTGGCTTTAGCTCCAGCCTTACCTCCTCTGCACCCTGGGGGCTCCCCTGCTCTCTGGGCACCTGCTCAGAAGGATCACCCCACCCTACTCCCAGTATTTCTTCCTTCCCATCCCCACAGGCATGCACTGCAGCCTCCCCAAGGGAGGGATTTTACTGTAAATCACGGAGTGGAGACAGCACATCACAAGTATTAATACATCCCTCCTCCCCTGTCCTCCCTCCAGTTTTCTCCACATCCCCCACCCCTTCTCTTCATCCCCTCCCCACTTTCCCTGCTCCCACTGTCTGCTCAGGTTGAATTACCCTCCTGGGCCTGTGGAGACTTGAGATGCCCTCACTTCCAACAGGATCCCTTGAATCAGACATCTCTTGGTTACTACTTCCCATCCTGTTGGCCTTCCCATCCTCCAGACACAGGCTGAAAACAGCTTCCTGCACATGTCTTTGGATAGCTCCCACCCCATCTTAGCCTGAATTGCACACCTTGAATTCCTGTCCTTGGATTTTTCTGATGCTGAGGGATGGACAGCTGCAGAGACCCACTGGGCACTCTCACTGGCACACCTGGCAATACAAGGGGAGTTCACACCCTTGGCTAGTGGTGGTGGATGGTGAAGGCTTTCCCCTTTTGCCATCCTCTGCCCAGGTCTGTGGTTCACTGTAGGAAACCCTGGTGGAAACGGGACCTGCGACAAGGCATCTTTTTAGCTGGTTCTCATTCCTTCCCTGTTTCACTCCCCTGATTTCTTCCAATGTAAACTGCTTATACTCAAGTAACTTCTCAGTCTGTTTTGGGGAAATACAAATTAAGACACCATTGTCTCCTGGAACAATATTCCTTCTCATTTTCCAGTTTTTTTTCCATGGAATTCTTCATGAGCTCCTTTCCACTTTTCAAAGTCTGACCTATCCTTCAGGGATCATCTGAAATTTCAGGCCCTTGATTGCATCAACCCACAAAGATCTCTTCTCTTCCTGGGTAGCTGGAGCCCTTTCTAAGCACTTAGAACAGTTGTATGTTCTTATTTTCTTCTCAACATTAATAATGAATAATAATAACTAATGATTGTTGATGCATACAATTGCTGGCTTCAATTCTAAACCCTAAAGAAATTATAAACTCCCTGAGGCCAGGCCTGTGTCTAAGTCCCCACAGAGCCTGGCATAGAGGGTAGCCTGAGCTGTGGGATTTTCCCAAACTCCTTCAGTAGGGGACCGCTCTCTCCTGAGCACCAGAGCCAGGTGGGGAGGTCCCTCTTTCCTATCTCTGCTGTATCTGGTATCTAACCTACAGGAAGACATGAGCTCCTCACAGCCTTCCTAAAAGTTCTATGAAGAAAAGTGAAGGATTTCCTTAGTGGTCCAATGGCTAAGACTCTGAGCTCCCAATGCAAGGAGCCATGGTTCGATCCCTGGTCAGGGAACTAGATCCCATGTGTCACAACTGAGAGTTTGCATGCTGCAACTAAAGATCCCACATGCCACAACTAAGACCCAGCACAGCTAGCTAAGTCCTGGTATAGCTAGCTAGCTAGCTATTTAGTAAATACATACATAGAAAAGCAAATGGTCACTCATCCCAGCATACGAATCTGCAAATCCTTCTTGACCTTCAAGGCCCAGCTGAAAAGCAACTTTCTCCGTGTGGTCTCATCCTTCCAGAAAGACCCCTCTGTGCTCTAAACTTCAGTAGTTCTTTATCTTCACCCTTTTAATGAACCTTCTCATTTTCACACATGTCTTGCAATTAGTTATCCATCATTTGTCTCTCATTTAACAATGAGTAAGTTAATCAGTTACCAAGCCCCAGGGCGCCCCCCGCCCCTTAGTAGCTACTCAATACATTTTGAATGAATGAACAAGTGGTTGGGGGAAGAGAGCCTGAGAGGCTACAGGCAGACAATTATCAGGCTTCCTGGCACCCTGTTGTAAGTCCAGGGAGGCCCACAGTTACAAATTCATAAAGATGATGGAAGAGTCTACTACTTGTCTCCTCAAACCCATTCTTCTCTTCTGATACAAATTTCCTAGCCTCCATCTTATGACTAAGCACCGATGTCTGTGAACAGCAATGGTGTGACAACAAAATTACAAAGTATGTTCTTAAAAGGAAGAGCCCTGTGTTCCCTGGGAGGGCAGGAGCTGGGGCAGCCATTTTGGATCATGAGGTGAGAACTGCATGTTGAGGTTGGCAGAGCAAAAAAACAAAAGGAGTCTGGGCTTATAATGATTATGGAGCCACCTTGTCAGTCCTAGACCACTCACTTGAGACTCTTGCATGGGAGAAGCATAAACTTCATTGTTGTTTGAGCCAGTCTTATTTGGTCTCCCGGTTAAAGTAGCTGAACTTGTATTTTAACTAAAGCCAGACACATTCTATAAGTCTATCAGTTCTGAAGGAGTGAAAGGAAAGCACACTCCAGAGAGATGCTGGGCTGAGGGTCTGTGGTAGGTGTAGGCTGGGGCTGAGGGCAGCTGCGTGGCTGGATGGGCTCAGAACACAATGCTTGTGTGCTCTTAAACATACTCTGCTGCGGTTCTGTCATTTCTTCAAATTGGACAGAAGTGACTGCGCTAACTGGACTCAAGCTCGCATTTGGAGCTCAGGTGGAGAAGGGCTGGGGAAGGTATGCCACCTGAGGAGGCAGAGGGCAGAAAGCTGGTGTAAGGAACCCTGGTGGGAGACATGGAAGGCAGCCGTGAGTTCCTAATACAGACACTGAGTGTACAGGGGCCAGAGCAAGACGCTGAATCAAAGCCAGACCCGATAGCTGGGGACTAGGACGGCGGGCCCAGCAAGCAGATGCTGGGGTGACTTCCATGAATACAGATGAGTAACATGGAGTATGGTAGTATATGGTGTATTCTATTGAATTAAAGATTCAGAAGGGCAACAAAGAGCAATTTTTCACCCTGTGTCCTCACTCATGATCCCAGGCTTGGAATCCCTGCCCTGGCCTGTGTCTCCATTTGTTAGCTTCACTTATCCTAAAAGACTTGTCTTAGATGTCACCTTCTCCAGGAAGCCCTCCATTATACTATAGCTAGATCAGCTGCCCCTCCTCTGAGCTTCCCCTAGACCATGCTCTTCTACTGTAGTTACTAATGTGTCAATTATTGCAGGAGTACAATGATTGCAACACAGCTTATAACCAAGTTTAACAGAGATGCCCAAGAGCAATGGTCTTTGCTTGATACCCTCAGTGTTTCCCATGCTTGCTGATACATGGAGGGAGAAAATTCACCTGAATGGGACCACAGGGGCAAGTGGGTGGATGATCGGATTGGTTGGAAGCACAGCATGGGGGCCTCAGATATCACAGAAGGTGGACAGTGAGTGGATTCTCTAAAAGCCCATTGAGATCCTGAGCGGGGCGGGGGGTTACACTGGGAGGTGGGGACAGGCAGTGGACAGAGGGAAATGGTCAGGGCTGAGCTGATCTCAGCATTAGCGCTGCCCAGAGCTGCCTAACTCATGTCATCACATTCCCAAATCTGGTACCCGGAAGGGACAATTGTCAACAACCCAAGGAGCAAGTAAACATCCTCAGAGTTGACACTGCACATCCCTCATTATGCACCGCTCGCCCTATCTATTTTTCTACTCTGTGTTCTGGGAGAGAAGAGGTTGTAGAAAATTCAACATTCCCCCCCTAAGATACACACCCACTCCCTGAGATGTGTTTTCTTGGGGGAGGAAGGTCAAAAGGCCACCTTTCAATCTAAGGAGAGGGCCCAGGGAGAGGAATCATGATCTGATGTCTTCTGTTCCTATTTAATCATTTCATTACTAATTAATAGGGTCATTACTGAAATTCAAAGGGAAAGAACTGTGATTAAAGGTTAATGCCATTGCTGCACGCATCACACCTCAAATTATGTTATAAAAATGTCCAGCGTGTTTAATTGAACCTATAAGTAACAATGTAATTACACTTAATAGCATACGTGCCTTGTATTTATTTGTTCCTCTCTGAGGTACAGAGAGCCCCACGTGGGTGGGTTAGGGAAGATCACAGTGACTCGCTGTCACAGCGTGCCCTCCGTCTCCTGATCCTATCAGCTTCCGGCCCCCGCAGGACAGGAATGATAGCTGACTGGTTGCAAGAAATCCAGCCCTGCCCCTTCAGCACTTCTCAGTGTTCAGTTCAGTTCAGTAGCCCAGTCGTGTCTGACTCTGCGACCCCATGGACTGCAGCACGCCAGGCCTCCCTGTCCATCACCAACTCCTGGAGTTTACTCAAACTCATGTCCTTTGAGTCAGTGATGCCATCCAACCATCTCATCCTCTGTCGTCCCCTTCTCCTCGCGCCTTCAATCTTTCCAGCATCAGGGGCTTTTCAAATGAGTCCGCTCTTTGCATCAGGTGGCCAAAGTGGGACAAGCTCTAATGTTGGTTTCCCAGGAGGGAGGCGAGGCGAGGAGAGGGGCAGAGAAATCGGCCACTGGCTGGGCCCCTGGCACTGGACAGTCTTGCCAAAGGGCTAGGATGCTTCTAACTTATGTGTCTTAGCCTTGGTGGCACACAAACAATGATCATTTGTTTTTCATGGTTCTAAAGCCTGGGACGTTCACGATCAAGCCACAAGCAGCTTCAATGTCTTCCTGATTCATAAGAAATCTTCTGGCTGTGACTGTCCATAGTGGAAAGTGTGAGAGCTCTTGCACTCTCGCTCTTTATTTTTTTTTTTTTTAGTCTCTTTTTTTATAAAAGCTGGAGAAGGCAATGGCACCCCACTCCAGTACTCTTGCCTGGAAAATCCCATGGATGGAGGAGCCTGGTAGGCTGCAGTCCATGGGATCGCGAAGAGTCGGACACGACTGAGTGACTTCACTTTCACTTTTTTTATAAAAGCACTGATGCCATTCACAAGGGCTCTACCTTCATGATCTAATCACATCCCAAAGGCCCCACCTCCTCATCCCATCACTTTGGGGGCTTGGTTTTAACCTGTGAATTCTGGGGAGACACAAACATTCAGTGTATATAGCACTATGATCTTTTGTAATCCCCTCCTTTGAAAACACCTTTTTCCTCCTCTTGGAATGTCCCCTCCTTCACAGAGTACAGTGCACACAGCTATTTGGCTCTCAGCATTCTTCTCAACTTCTAGTATTTTCTTTCATTACTGCAAAGGCTGGGAAGCTTAAAACTGGCTTTTCTCAGACTCTCTTGCAGCTCGGATTCTGGATGCAAGTTAGCCGCCCCGCTTCCCTGCCCCCAACACTGGATATACTCATGGGAGATCTGGAAGGTAGCAGTGAGACAGGGATATTGTTCCCTTGGCTGTCTCAATGACAAGCAAGTTCATGGAGATGTGACTATTTCGATATCAGCATTCCTTACCCTAGGGATGATACAGTGGAGAACTGAAGGAGTAGAGGACTTGGGCAAGTCATTTATTTTCTCTGTGTCTCTTCTCAAGTGACAGTCAATAAAAAAAAGTTCTACCATTTTTACAGAGTTGTTGTAAAGATCAACCTTTCAAGAGTATCTTTGAGAAGTTGAAATAACCTTTGTGATCATAAATTATTAGTAGTCCCGTGCAAGTGTTTATCTTAAATCAGAATTTCTTCTAAGGCAGCTGATCTCGGATGGTTCGGTTTTTCATTTTCTATGGCTTTTAGCATACAATTCAGAGAGAGTAGATTCATTTCCTCTGCTGGCTCCCCTGCCACTATCCATATGTCTCCCCACGCATAATCCTAGAAGGTTTTGCCAGGAAAGATTTCCTTGTACAGAACCAGAGGAGCCTTCCTCGCTGGCGTGTAGCTTTGGCTAGCATTGCTACTCCTTATTCTATATTTGGATCACTTGCCCGTTTCCACAGCCAGTCTCACTGTTGAAGCCAGTCTCCTAGGGTCCTCTGCGGAGGCACCGCCCCCCTCTCCAGCTCTCTGGCACCATGTCCCTTTGTGATGAGCACTTACACGTTTTGGCCAACAATTCCCCAATTTCACCCTCGAGTTCCTTCACTGCTCTCGACTGAGTGCCATCTGGTCCTGGTGATTTATCTATGTTTAGTTTGTCAATTAAGTATAAAATCACTTGCACATTTACTGCTATTTGAATTGGTATCTCTGCCCCGTCAGTCCCAAAAGACAGTCTAAAAGTGGGAATCTTATGGAATCACATAGAACGATAGGACCTCAGAGCTGAGAGGGTCCTCGGAGAGCCTTTCAGAGGAAACATCGTTAAGCCATTCATTCAGCTATTCATTTATCCTAGAAATAATGACTACCTACTATGTGCCAGGCTGGGTGCTGAGATAAAGCAGTGGGCAAGAGAGACTGTAAAATTGTCCCTGGGCGCTTCCCTGATGGTCCAGTGGTTAAGAGTCCAAGCTTCCAATGCAGGCGCGCTGGGTTTGATCCCTGGTTAGGGAACTAGGCCCCACATCCGTCAACTAAAACCCAGCACAGCCAAATAATTAGTTGATTTGAAAATAAGCAATTAGGAGCTTCCTTAGTGGCTCAGTGGTAAAGAATCTGCCTGTCAATGCAGGAGATAAGGATTGTATCCCTGGTCCGGGAAGATCCCACGTGCTGAGAAGCAGCTAAACCGGTGCCCCACAACTATTGAGACTGTGCTCTCAAGCCCGGGGACTGCGACCACATGCCGAAACTACAGCCGGTGCAGCCTCCAGCCTGTGCTCCTCAGCAAGAGAAGCCACCGCAACAGGTAGCCCCCACTTGCCACAACTAGAGAAAAGCCCCACACAGCAGCAAAGACCCAGCGCAGCTACAAATAAATAAATAGATACAATTATAAATAAATAAAATTGCCCTTGGAGCCCCTGTCAGCATCATCCTGCAAGCATCCTCTTTCGTTAGTGGCTAAGGTGGGGCAAGAAGTGGAAGTCCTCTGTCCCCTGCCACCTGTCTCCCAGAGTCAGCCCCATTAATGACAGGGAGAGGCGCACAGGAAGAGACAGATGGGGGTGGTTGAAGGGCATTATGGAGAGTAAAACAAAGGGAACTGGGACGATGAGGGGTGAGTATAAGGTCAACATAAAGACCAAACGGAACGGGAAAGGATGCCATATTGATTGTAAGAGAAAGAAGTTAAGAGGAGGGACAGGGTGATTCAAGACCGGGGTTAGGATTGAAGGGAACAGCTGAGAAACAGCGGGCAGCAGTCTCGACCCCTTCATCCTCTTTAGGCTTTATTCCTTCCCATCTGCACTCTGACTGGCAGGAAGGGAGGTGGAGGTGATGCATCCATTGCTGTGAATTGAGCTTATCATCATTATAATCAAGGGAGAGGCATTTATCATCCTAACAGATGCTCCCCTCTGAAATATCTGATAGCCCAGAGTCTGCTCCCAAGGGGATAAGAACCACTGTGACCCGTACAAGATAAAGAATATCTTTATCTTGATGGGATATTCCCAGCCTTAATTATGTAGGGCCCGGGCAGAATGAAGCCAGGAATTTGTGAGTAGGGCAGAGGCAGAAAGGAAGAAGTCCAGAAGAGAAGGAAAGTGAGGCGTCATGTAAGAAGATGCTGGAGATTGTAAAGAAACACTTTGCTCTCTTTTCTGGACTGCAGGTATTGATGATGGGCCCTAAGTGGACAGCTGGAAGTCCAGAAAACAGGACAAAACATCTGTCAGCAACTCCCACACTGAACATGGAACATGAGTGAGAAATAAACCTCTGTTATGTGTGGATCACAATAAACTGTGGAAAATTCTAAAAGAGATAGGAATACCAGACCACCTAACCTGCCTCTTGAGAAATCTGTATGCAGGTCAGGAAGCAACAGTTAGAACTGGCTATGGAACAACAGACTGGTTCCAAATAGGAAAAGGAGTACGTCAAAGCTGTATATTGTCACCCTGCTTATTTAACTTATATGCAGAGCACATCATGAGAAACGCTGGACTGGAAGAAACACAAGCTGGAATCAAGATTGCCGGGAGAAATATCAATAACCTCAGATATGCAGATGACACCACCCTTATGGCAGAAAGTGAAGAGGAACTAAAAAGCCTCTTGA
>SJYT01011345.1:151077-181961 GCA_006410635.1 Cephalophus harveyi
GCTGGACTGGAAGAAACACAAGCTGGAATCAAGATTGCCGGGAGAAATATCAATAACCTCAGATATGCAGATGACACCACCCTTATGGCAGAAAGTGAAGAGGAGCTAAAAAGCCTCTTGATGAAAGTGAAAGAGGAGAGCGAAAAAGTTGGCTTAAAGCTCAACATTCAGAAAACGAAGATCATGGCATGTGGTCCCATCATTCCATGGGAAATAGATGGAGAAACAGTGGAAACAGTGTCAGACTTTATTTTGGGGGGCTCAAAAATCACTGCAGATGGCGATTGCAGTCATGAAATTAAAAGATGCTTACTCCTTGGAAGAAAAGTTATGAGCAACCTAGATAGCACATTCAAAAGCAGAGACATTACTTTGCCGACTAAGGTCCGTCTAGTCAAGGTTGTGGTTTTTCCAGTGGTCATGTATGGATGTGAGAGTTGGACTGTGAAGAAGGCTGATTGCTGAAGAATTGATGCTTTTGAACTGTGGTGTTTGAGAAGACTCTTGAGAGTCCCTTGGACTGCAAGGAGATCCAACCAGTCCATTCTGAAGGAGATCAGCCGTGGGATTTCTTTGGAAGGAATGATGCTAAAGCTGAAACTCCAGTACCTTGGCCAGCTCATGCGAAGTGTTGACTCATTGGAAAAGACTTAGATGCTAGGAGGGATTGGGGGCAGGAGGAGAAGGGGACAACCAAGGATGAGAAGGCTGGATGGCATCACGAACTCGATGGACGTGAGTCTGAGAGAACTCTGGCAGTTAGTGATGGACAGGGAGGCCTGGCATGCTTTGATTCATGGGGTCGCAAAGAGTCGGACACGACTGAGCGACTGAACTGAATCTTATATCCAACAGACTGTTTTTTTTTTTAAATAGAGGCAAAATAAAGACATTCCTGGATGAGCCAAAATAGAGAATTTGTTGCTAACAGAGTCGTCTTCAAGAAATACTAAAGGAAGCTCTTCAGGCTAAAAACAAGTGACCCTAGATGAACGTTCAAATCCATGTGAAAAACAAATAGTACCAGTAAAGGTGATTAAATGACTATAAAAGTATTGTTCAGAGATAATGTGGTGCTCTAAAGACTGAATGGATGTTACTGTGTTTAGTATGTGAATGCCAGCTTTTGGTGAAGGGATGCCGAACAGACATTGGCTTCCCAGGTGGCTCCACTAAAAATTCCTCTTGCCAATACAGGAGATGTGGGTTCAATTCCTGGGCTGGGAAGATCTCCTGGAGGAGGAAATGGCAATCTACTCTAGTATTCTTGCCGGAATAATCCCATAGACAGAGGAGCCTGATTGGCTATAGTCCCTGGGGTTGCAAAGAGTCAGACATGACTGAACAACTGAGCATGCATGCCCTGACCCCCCAGCAGATATTAACTGAAATATTGTCATGGTGATAATAATCATGTGTGTTGTAAAGAGTGGCCATTTATGAAATCAGGATTCCTTAGAATCAGTGTCTAAATAATATTGATTTAGAGGTGATCATTTTCTCTGATATGGAGAATATCAGTGGCAATTCCCACCTTTTCAGATGTGAAGCAGACTGCACCCAGGCTTTGCCAGTAAACAGCTGTATAGCTGTTTAGCATGTCGTTTTGCCTCTGAGTCTTGGTTCTCTTATATGTAAGATGAAGATAATACCCACTCCACAGGACCAGTAGAAGATGAATGTCTAAATAGTACCTTGTAAGTGCTTAGTGCTTGTTGGAGGGGAGAAGCAGAGATAGTGAGAAGGGCTTTAGATGCAAGGACAGCATCCTCTCCCGCTTTGTCCTTTGTCCTGGCCCATTGTAGGCACCATCAGTGCTACTTCTCTTCCTCTTGCTCCTCCCCAGCTTCTGCCTGTCTACATCTGTTCTGGCAGGGTTGCAGGCCTGAATTTTCTATTTTAGAGCAGAGTGTATATTCTTGCTCCTGGGGCCATCCCTCTGCTTTTTCCATCATGTGACCAAACAAAAACTGAGAAGTAGAACCCAACCAACTTAGTGTTGCTGACTCTCAGCATTGTGGACACCTTTAAGGCTTTCTTGGTGTGAGGGACAGTTTAGAAAAGCACAGAAAAGGGGAGTATTGCCTCCAACAAGTATTATCCTCCTGGTCTCAAAGAGGACCTCCCACTGAAGGTTTCAAACGTTTCACATTTCTAAAGTATATATGCAGGTTATGGCTGAACTTGTTTGCCCAGGGGGTTTGATTTGCTTTCAAGGAATGCATCCCTAAAGCTTCAGTCCTCCAGTTCACTATGCTGGTGTCCACAGTAGGGTCCTACATTGTCTTCCCTTGAAAAATACCTGTGGGGTTAGCAGCCTAACATAACAGATTACAAGCAGAAGTTCCAAGAAGGAGCTCAAATATTAGAAATTTAGCCATCAAAAATATTGGTGGGGAGAGATCTCGGATAACTCTCTCCATTGGTTCTAAAATAGGTCTTTTGGGATGACATTATACATATAAACTAATATACTGACAAATGCTTAAAAGTAATATGAAATTAGACCTTAGGCTAAGGAAGAGGAGGGTAAAGGAAGATGTAATGAGAGCAACTTCTCTGTTCTCTTTTTTAAATTATTATTTCTACCCATTTGAAAAAAAAATCTCATATTTATTGAGTGCAGCGTCCTTTCACATGTGCCTTTGTATCTTTGCAGCTTGGGAAAGTAAGTGTTATTACTTTCATTTTAATAAATGGCAAAACTAAGAATAAAAAAACTAAAGTAAATTGCTTACAGCTACAGTGCTGCTAAGAGGTAGAGTCAAGATTAGAACTGGGGTCTAATGTCAAAGCCTATGTTCTTTCTATTATATCAAGGCAGACATTTTTCTTGCTACTTGCAAATAATTTTGAGGGTGGATATACTGTCAGTTTGGTACTGGGGGAAGATTTCTGCCTTACTTCCTGTGTGCTCCCTGAGGGCAGCAATGATGGCTTCTTCATCTTATGCTTAGGTCTAGCTCAGTACCTGACATTATTTATGAAAAAACTCTCTTTTTGTTTGTTCTATTTGAATGGTTTGGAAAAAGGCCCTGGTCTCGGTCTCTTAGCCTTCCTGGGTTCTCCCTCTGTCTTAGTCCCACTTAAGGTTCTTCTTACCAGGAATGCTCTGCCTGCCTGTCTGAATCTTCCAGGGTCTGTCTCAAGCCTTCCCTCCCTCAGGAGCCTTGCACAGATTGGGCCAGGTCGGGCCCAGCCTCTTTCCCCTTTCTGAGCACCTATGATAGTTGGTGTCCATTTCATTTGTATTTTTCTGCAGTTGCTTGCATTCTATCTTGGATTTTTCTCTTGTTCCAAATATTGGCACTTGTTTCATTTGTTGGTTGAACACGTGCTAGAGTCTTTTCTAATATAACATAACCATGCCTTACAGAAAACTAAGATCATGGCATCTGGTCCCATCACTTCATGGGAAATAGATGGGGAAACAGTGGAAACAGTGTCAGACTTTATTTTTTTGGGCTCCAAAATCACTGCAGGTGGTGATCGCAGCCATGAAATTAAAAGACACCACTCCTTGGAAGGAAAGTTATGACCAACCTAGATAGCATATTCAAAAGCAGAGACATTACTTTGCTGACTAAGGTCTGTCTACTCAAAGCTGTGGTTTTTCCACTAGTCATGTATGGATGTGACGGTTGGACTGTGAAGAAAGCTGAGCACCAAAGAATTGATGCTTTTGAACTGTGGTGTTGGAGAAGACTCTTGAGAGTCCCTTGGACTGCAAGGAGATCCAACCAGTCCATTCTGAAGGAGATCAATCCTGGGATTTCTTTGGAAGGAATGATGCTAAAGCTGAAACTCCAGTACTTTGGCCACCTCATGTGAAGAGTTGACTCATTGGAAAAGACTCTGATGCTGGGAGGGATTGGGGGCAGTAGGAGAAGGGGACAACAGAGGATGCAATGCTGGATGGCATCACCGACTCGATGGACATGAGTTTGAGTAAACTCCGGGAGTTGGTGATGGATAGGGAGGCCTGGCGTGCTGCAATTCATGACGTCGCAAAGAGTCGGACACAACTGAGCGACTGAACTGATGCCTTACTTCAGGACAGAAACACCAACTAATATTGCTCCATGGCCTGGTAGAATAAATTAGCCATGTAGTAGGAGATCAAGAATCACATGTTTAAATAAATGGAATTTCCTCATCTCTAAAATAGGATAATAATTATGCTGGTCCTTCTGCTTATTTTATAAGTGGAACCATACTATATGCTTGAAAATGGTTAAAAATAAATAAATCCTTCCAAAGTGAAGTGAAACAGTCTCTTCAGTCATATCTGACTCTTTGTGACCCCCATGGACTGTAGCCTGCCAGGCTCCTCCGTCCTTGGGATTCTCCAGGCAAGAATACTGAAGTGGGTTGCCATTCCCTTCTCCAGGGGATCTTCCCGACCCAGGGATCAAAGCCAGGTTTCCTGCATTGCAGGCAAATTCTTTACTGTATGAGCCATCAGGGAAGCCCTGGTGAGGACTATAGCAAAAGGGACTCTGAATATAAAATGATCCCAATTGTTGCTTTATGGACTAGCAGGAGAAGCGTGGAAGGAATGTTTTATTGTCCCTCAAATCTACTGCCATAGTAAGTTTCTTGTACTAACTGGAAGCCACAACTTGAGCAATGTGAGAGTGCTGTGTGGGGCACAGGCTGAAAACAAGAGGCTTCAGTGCTTTCAGGAGATGGCAGTGGGGCCGACATGGGCAGAGGAAGTGAGGCAAGGGTGGCAGAGGATATGAGGACGCTGCAGAACCCCACACCTCAGCCCTGGCAGCAGCGGAAATTGTGAGCGGCTGCCTTGAGGGACTGCAATAATCTCTTCTATGCTGAGAATCAACTGCTCTCCTGCTTCTTTCTTTGCAACTATCCTCAGCAATCCTGGGTATTGGAGGGAGAGTAATTCAAGGCCACCTCAAAACATGCCTCTCACACAGGGCTTTGTAGAGGTGGTGAAGCCATCATGTGCGAAGGGACTACTGTCCGCAGGGAGAAACATGCTTTACTGGGCACCTCCCCTCCTCCAGGTCGACCCTCTATGGAAGCTCTCTCTGGTCTCCTACCTAGTCTCCAATCCAAGGAGAAGAGCTGCAGGTGGCTGTGAATGCCCCTTGCATCCTGGTTCAATCTTTCACAATTCACTGAAAACTTTTAGGTGATTTCTTCGTGTTTACTTGTATGGAGTTTAACATGGGTTATAGTTTTATAGTTTATTTGGCTTTTCTTGTTATTAGGATGAAAATAAGCTTCTTTCTAACATTCTGGGTTCCAGGGGGGAAGCAGAATGGCTTTTTACCTTGTGTATATGTATATTTCACAGAGAAAATGTGCTTCATCCATACAGCCTTCCTTCACCACAGTGTTGTTTCAGGCAGGCTGCTATGTTTTTTGTACTAGGACCTTTGCAAACTAGTAAACTATTCTAGTAAACTGGGTCTCAAGCATTTTTTTCTGTGCTTTGCCAGGTATCAGGGATGTTGAATGTTAAATAACTGAAACTCTTAAATAATCATTTTTAAGAGAGCTAAAAAAAATGCTTCCTCCCATCTGTTACCCAGCAACCAACTAATCATAGGGTTCTCTCATGTCAGGGAACCAGGGGTGTTGGTCACAGTCATTGGATGCCTGGCACCCCACCAGCGCTTCCTTTGGTCTACTATAGCCAAGGACCTATATTTGTGCTACAAAGGCTCATCTGCATTCCCTATATTTAAAAAATGTTTTAAGTAACCTGAAAATTCTGCTGAATTAAACTTATATAGATAATTTAAAAATCTTTGCCAGAGTAGTTGAAATCCTTGAGGATCAAAATGAAAATGGTCTTGCTCATCTTGGCATTTTTCCTGAATTATGGCCCAGCCAGAGAGCCTCTGAGCCTAGTCTAGCACCATGGACTAAGTTCTCCCAAACAAGTATAGGTTCTTTTCCTGCTTACTGTGAGAGATGGGAATTGGTTGATTTGAACGAGTCTGTAAAGGAAGATGATGTCATTATCACAGGCTTACTGAATTTAAGCACTTATTTCTTACTAACAGGCAATAATGATTATAAGCTTAAGGGATATTGGAATTTAACACACTGATGTCATTAAGTGAAGTTGCTCAGTCGTGTCCGACTCTTTGCGACCCCATGGACTGTAGCCTATCAAGCTCCTCTGTCCATGGGATTTTCCAGGCAAGAGTGCTGGAGTGGATTGCCATTTCCTTCTCCAGGAGATCTTCCTGACCTAGGAATCGAACCCAGGTCTCCCGCATTGCAGGTAGACACTTTACCGTCTGAGCCACCAGGAAGATCATTAAAGATGTCATTAAAGATGTATGTAATTCACATTAGCAAAGGACAAAATAATTTGTTTTGTAGCACTCTACTAGTAGTGGCAGGGTCAGGATTTGAACCTAGTCAGATTTGGCTCCAGAGGCTGCATTCCTGATCACTACTATCAGTATTTCTAGTCCATACTCTTGGGGTTGTGGGGTGTTTCACACACTCTCAGAGCAGGAAGCTCTACTGGGCCTCATCAGCAGAGTGCGCCATCAGGAACAGAGGTGGCTGTTCTCGCCCTCTGTCAACTAGTCTGTGTCTGCTTCCCTCTGGTGTCTGGACCACTCCGTCTGTCTTTGCAGATTAACTCTGTTCCTGTATCAGTGGGTATGAACCCCATGTGGCCATTCCCAGCCACCATCCCCCTCCAGATCCAGAGACTGGGTTTCCCTGTGCAGCTTCACTTTCTGGAGAATCTGACCAGCCCAGCTCAAAGGAAGCTTAGGCATTTCTGATCATATCAGCTGTGGGCTCAAAAATTGGCTTGGCCTTGGACTGAGGGAGGAAATCTTCAAAGAATAGGGCTTTCGGCTGCGTAGACAACTCAGAACAAATGTAGTAACTTGGAAGGCATTGGCCTTATGTGTCCAACCTTTAGAATTAGTAAGGGTATGAAATACTTGGGCAGTTTTAAGGGCTTGCTCTGTGCAAAACAGAAGCTTGCCTTGTTTTCAGTGTGCTTCTTGCTTCTCTGGGGTCTAATCCAAAGCCCATTATCTTTCTGTGGCCACCTATGTGCGTAGATACCACAACTACATCATGATACCAGTGGTCAATAACAGATTAAAAGTGCCTCCATGAACAAAACACTGTGCCAGGCCTACAGCCCACGAGCTGTTGTGGGGAGAAGTGTTGGACGGGGAATTTGCGGCCTGAGTCTAACACCGGCTAGATAATCCACCAGCCCCTGTGGCACCCAGCTAACAGAGGACCTGAGGGGTTTGGGGAGGAGGCCTGTAAGCCTCTGGACTGGAAGAGACTAGGAGGAACAATCCTATAGTTATATCAAGAGAGTACAAAAAAGTCACAAGTTGGCCCCTGATTGGTTGCTAATCCAGTTACTGCTGTGAGTTTGCAGGCTAAAGTTGTGACCTTCAATGATCCAAGAAAGCTTCACACTAGTGCGTGACTTCAGCTGGATCCTAATGAAAGGAGAGGAATTAGGTCGGTGAAGAGGGGTGGGGTGAGGAATGACCACCTTGGTAACTGCATTGGTTTTCCTATGCTGATTGTCTCATTTATCCCACCCTTTGCTCAGACCTCCCTGGTCAGTGATCCTCTCCCTTGGACAATTTAGAAACTTTGCTTTGAAAGAAAGAATGCTCTCAAGCTGGAAGGCAGATCTATGTGTCTTGCCATTTTTCTTTCTTCATAGACATAGATCCTTTTCTGGGGGAAAGAAGCTGGAGAGGCTAGAGGACATGGAAGTAATATTAAAAGTTGTGTTTTCATAGCTATCATTTATTTTCTGCCTCTTTAGTATCACATGTTGTGCTGTATATATACTGTTGATTTAATTAAATTTAATCAGCAGTATAGTCCATTTTTATGGATAGAAATTTGAGGATTAAACAGGTTAGGAAACTTGCCCAAGGTCATACTGAATGAACAGGTCAGGGTTGGCTGTTTTCAAGGCCTATGTGTTGTCATACAGAATTCCATTGCAGAATGGAATGTAAACCAGTACATGATAGACCTGTTATTAGTGAATTTTAAAAATCTTTCAAAAAACCTAATGGAAAGGAAAAGCATTAGTTCCCTGAGTATTTTACCATCCACTTGAAATGTTCATTAGTAAGTAATCACTTTCTTCCAAAGGAAAGCCATCATTTAAAGTTTGAGGATTTACTTCCCTTGTAGCTCAGTTGGTAGAGTCTGCCTGCAATGGAGGAGACCCAGGTTCGTTTCCTCAGTCGGGAAGATCCCCTGGAGAAAGAAATGGTAACCCACTCCAGTATTCTTGCCTGGTGAATCCCATAGACAGAGGAACCTGGCAGACTACAATCTATGGGGCTGCAAGAGTTGGACATGACTGAGTGACTAAGCACATACACCTTAAATATGCAATGTTGTAACACTTCAGTTCAGTCGCTCAGTCGTGTCCGACTCTTTGCGACCCCATGAATTGCAGCACGCCAGGCCTCTTAGACAAGAACAAAACTTTGTTAAGACATTTTGGGGAGTGCTGCCTATTTGGCACTTTCTGTGTGAAGCACTAGAGTGCTTTTAGTGGGAAAAAAATCTAATAAAGTTATAACTCCCAGTTATTACAGCAAGGCGACAGCACCAATGTGCTCTTTTACTTAGTATGGAAGAATCCCTATATTTAGAGGACTTTACTATGAAGAGGAAAAGGAAATGGCAACCCACTCCAGTATTCTTGCCTGGAAAATCCCATGGATGGAGGAGCCTGATGGGCTGTAGTCCATGGGGTTGCTAGGAGTTGGACACGACCGAGTGACTTCACTTTCACTTTTCACTTTCATGGATTGGAGAAGGAAATGGCAACCCACTCCAGTGTTCTTGCCTGGAGAATCCCAGGGACGGGGGAGCCTGGTGGCCTGCCGTCTATGGGGTTGCACAGAGTCGGACATGACTGACGTGACTTAGCCGGAGCAGCAGCAGCAGCACTATGAAGAAGATTCAAGTACAACATATATACAGGTTGAGAAACTTCAGGTGCCCAAAATGTTTGCGCACATTGGTCTTCCCTGGCTTAGAAGAGTTAATTCTGGACTACTTTGTCCAGTTATTTTATCCCAGGTCCTATCCTACCAGGCTTTAGTTTATTTATCAGTGTTTTTTTTTTTTTTTCTTTAAATTTGTTATCAGATCAGTTTAGAGGGTTCAGGAAAGTTTTCTGAGGATGGAAGAGGAGGTGTTTATGGTCTGGAAAGACAGACACTTTGAAATGGAGCTGGAGGCATCACTGTGTTTAAAATGTCCTGTGGCCACTCCAGCTCCTGGGGGGTTTTATAGGCCCTTCCCTTCTCCATTTCACTGGCTTCTTCCCTCCCTCATGGCTTCTTTCTCTCTCTCTTTTTTATTTTTCCAATAAAAATTTATTTATTTATTTTTTAAAATTATTTATTTTTGGCTGTATGGGTCTTCATTGCTGTGCAGGCTTTTCTCTAGTTTGATGAGCAGGGGCTACTCTCTAGTTGCAGCATGCAGGCTTCTCATTGCAGTGGCTTCTCTTGTTGCAGAACATGGGCTCTAGGCACACGGGCTGCAGTAGTTGCGGTGCATAGGCTCAATAGTTGTGGCCCCTGGGCTCAATATTTGTGTCACAGGGGCTTAATTGCTCCATGGCATGTGAGATCTTCCCAGACCAGGGATCAAACCTCTGTCTCCTGTATTGGCAGGCAGATTCTTTACCACTGAGCCACCAGGGAGGCTCCTATTTGTTTATTTCTGACAAGTAAAAATTGTATATGTAACGTGTGCAATGTGATGTTTATATATATATATATATATACACTGTGAAATGATTATAGCAAAGTAGCTAACATAACCATCACTTTCATAGTTATTATTTTACTTGTTTAACTTTTTTTTTTGATATACAGTACTGTATTAGTTTCATTCTTTCTTCTCCTTTCTCCCCCACTGTTGAGGAAGGTCTGGTGCAGGACCTGGACTAGATGGATGGGCCTTATGAACACCCTCACCTGCATCCCGCTGCTTTTCATTTCATGTGTTTCCAATGTATTTTTTTTTCCCCTACAGCAACCAAAAGCAGCTTTGCTTACAAAGCAGGAAAAATTTCTCAGGCTCTGAAATGGGATTTAGACCTTGACATATGGTACAGAGATGAGGAGGAGAATTCCCTTACCTGGTTTGCCCTTCAGGTGTGGTGTGAGCATATTCTCTCTCAGTATGCCTCGGGAAAACTAAACCAGGTTTTAAAGAGAAAGATCATATTCATCATTTTCTATGGTTTTGTGGTATAATCTAAAAAAGAAACAGAAGAAATGAGAGGGGAATGAACACTATGTGTTATTTCATAAAGGTTTTAATTACTCTGTTTATTAAAATAATACGTGGCCTGTGTTTACGGTTTGGAAAAGTCAACGTTAAAATATCAGTTGTCCCCAAATTGATCTATAAATTAAACAAAACTCCAATCATAAGTCTATCAAATATTTTGGGGGTAGAAATCAGCTGATTTAAAATTTTATAATCAGCTAAAAAGTACTGTAATAGACAAACAGAAATTTCTACAAAGCAAAGTAATCAAGACAGTGTGATGTTGGCAAAAGGATAGACATACACATCATTGGAAGAGAAGAGAGAATCCATAAATAAGTCCCACACAATTATGTCCAATTCATTTTTGACAAAGGTGTTAAGGCAATTCAGTGGAGAAAAGTGTAAAGGCAATCTCAACAAAAGTTGCTGGGACAATTGGGCTTCTATATTGAAAGAGTGAACCTTGACGTATACCTTACCCTACATATAAAAGTTAATTCAAAGTGGAACATGGACCTAAATGGACTTAACCTTGATTACACAGAGTTCTTTGGGTCCTTTTTTTCTTGATGAGTATGGCTAAAAACCTATCAATTTTGTCTGTCTTTTCAAAAAACGGGCTTTTGTTTTCACTGATCTTTTCTTTTTTGGCCTCTATTTTATTTCTTTCCTCTCTGATTCTTATTGTTTCCTTCTTTCTGCTGACTTTGGGCTTTATTTGTTCTTTTTTTTCTAATTCCTTTAAATGATAGGTTAGGTTGTTTGTTTGAGATTTTTCTTGTTTTTTGAGGTAGGCCTCTTTGCTATAAACATTCCTCTTAGAACTGCTTTTGCTGTGTCCCGTAGCTTTTGGAAACTTGTGTTTTTATTTTCATTTGTCTTGAGGTATTTTCTGATTTCCTCTTTGATTTCTTCATTGACTTGTTGGTTTTATAGTTGGAATGTTGTTTAGTCTCCACGTGTTTGTGTTTTTCTCATTTTTCTTCTTTTAATTGATTTCTAGTTTTATACCATTGTGTCAGAAAAAAAAATGTTTGATATAATTTCTATTTGTTGAGACTTATTTTGTGGACTAGCATGTATTCTATCTTGGAGAATGTTCAATATGTACTTGAAAAGAAGGTATATTCTACTTTTAGATGGAATTTCCTATAGACATCTATTAAGTCCAAAGAGTCAGTATTGTGTCCTTATTGATTTTCTGTCTGGATATGTCCATTAACGTGAGTGGGGTGTTAAGTCCCCTACCATTATAGCACTATTGTTAATTTCTCCTTTTATGTATCTTAGTACTTGTTTTATGTGTTTAGGTGTTCCTATATTATGTACATGTAAGTTAATAAGTGTCACATTCTCTGCTTGTATTGATCCCTTTATCATTATATAATGCACTTCTTGTCCTTTGTTATAGAGTTTGTTTTTAAAGTCAATTTTGTCTAATGTGAGTATTAATACCCCAGTTTTCTTGTTTCCAGTTGTATGAAATTTATTTTAAAATCCTCTCACTTTCTGTTGGTGAGTGTGTTTAGTTCTAAAGTAAGTCTCTTGGGAGCAACAGAAGATATCGTTTTTTCACCCAATCAGCCACCCTACCTGTGTCTTTGGTTGGAGCATTTAGTCCATTGACATTTAAAGTGACTATTGAGAGGTATGTACTTATTACTGTTTTGCTACTTTTTTTGTTTGATGTTTTAGTTCTTTTTTGTTCTTTTCTTCTCCTTTTAGTTTCTTTCTTTGTGGTTTGATAATTTTATTTAGTGGTTTGCATGCATTCCTCTCTCTTTATTTTTTGTGTAATTGTTGTAGAATTTTGACTTGTGGTCACCGTGGAGTTTATATATGTTAATATTTTTATTCCTTTCCTTCATGTTTTGTGATTTTGATGTCATATTTTATATGTTCATGTTTATCCCTTTACCATATATTGTAGTTATATTTTTATAACTTTTTTGTTCTAATATTTAAGTTGTTGGTCTTCCCTGGTGGCTCAGTGATAAAGAACCTGTCTGCCATTGCAGGAGACCTGGGTTCAGTGATCACTGGGACGGTCCCCTGGAGAGGGAAATGGCACCCCCCTCCAGTATTCTTGCCTGGGAAATCCCATGGACAGGAACCTGGAGGGCTGCAGTCCATGGGATTGCGAAAGGGTCAGATATAACTTAGGGACTAAAACAACATTTAAGTGGCTGGTCCAAATATATATAGCCATCATTATTTATTTGTTTCACTAGTAGGAGTTTTCCTTTTCTATAGATTCATACTTCTTGTAGCCCTTTTTCCACTTAGAGAAAATCTTGTAGCATTTCTATTAGAATTAGTTTAGTACTGATGAACTCTTAGTTTTTGCTTATCTGAGAAATTCTTTACCTCTCCTTCAATTATGAATGATAATCTTGCTGGGTAGGGTGTTCTAGACTGTAGGATTTTCCCTTTCAGCATTTTAAATAAATCATATTACCTTCTGGCCTACAAAGCTTCTGCAGAAAAAATCTGCTGGTAGTCTTATGGGGGTTCTCTCATATGTGACTTTGTTTTTCTCCTGCTGCCTTTAGAATTCTCTCTTTAACTTTTGCCATTTTAAGTATGATCTGTCTTAATCTAGGTCTCCATGGGTTCGTCTTGTTTGAGATTCTCTGCTTCTTATACCTGGATATCTATTTTCTTCCTCAGATTTGGGAAGTTTTCAGCCATGATTTCATCAAATACATTTTTGACTCCTTTTTCTCTCTGTTCTCCTTCTGGGACCCCTAATGCAAATATTGTTATGCTTGATGTTATTCCTCTGGAGGTCCCTTAATCTATTCTCCCTTTTAAAATTTGTTTTAATTTTTGCCATTCTGATGGGGTGATTTCTATTATTATATCTTCCTGATCACATATATGTTCTTCTGTATCACCTGTGTGTATGTGTTAGCTGCTCAGTCATGTCTGACTTTTTGTGACCCCATGGACTGCAGCCCACCAGGCTCCTCTGTTCATGGGATTCTCCAGGCAAGAATACTGAAATGGGTTGCCATTCCCTTCTCCAGGGGATTTTCCTGATGCAGGGATTGAACCTGGGTCTCCTGCATTGGAAGGCAGGTTCCTTACCATCAGAGAAGGCCTCTGTATCACCTAGTCTGCTGTTAATTCCTTCTAGTGTTTCAATTCAGTTACTGGACTGTTCAGTTCTTACCGATTCTTTTTAAATTTATAGCTCCTTTTTAATATTCCCACTGTGTCCATCTGTTCTTTTCCCTAGTTCAGATAGCATTCTTATCACTAATGCTTCATTCACACTATTTATCTGATAAATTATTTATATGTTTCATTAACTGTTTTTTTTTTTTTTGTAGTTGTTGTTCTTTCATTTGAAACAAATTCTGTTTTCTTATTCTGCTTGACTTTTTCTGTCTTTATGAAATTAGGTGAACTAGTTCTCTCTCCTGGTCTTGAAGGGGTGTCCTTGTGTGGGAGCATCCACAGATAGTCTGCACGTGCCCAGTGGTTTTGGTGGGAGAGCCAGATCTGACGTGAGCACAAGTCATATCTTTCCTTAGGGTGTGCTGGCAGTTATTGCCTTGGTAGGTGGTGGGACTGGAGACAAAGAGCCTGAAACCAGAGCCAGATGTGAGACAGGACTTCTCCTCTGCTCAGTGGCCCTCACGACCCTATTGAGTGTGGGGTATGGTCCCAAATTGCTGGAACAAAAGCTCTGAGGGTTGAGTCTGAGCTGGTTCTATTCTGAGTGTGTGCTTCTTCGCCCGAGCACTATTAACTTTGCCCCCAGAGAGGAGCAGCACTAGAGCCAGAGGGGCCAGAGTGTGCGTCTGATGTGGCCCAGGGTATGTGCTTGGGTGGTACCAGCACATCAGTTCAGACTACTCGGGATCTGCCTCCTCCACGAGCACCAGTAATGGCTGCCCTCACCCAGTTTGGATGCTGTTTTGGGTCGGAGCCAGCGCCACTTCCCAGTCTACTCTCCCATCGGCTGTGCCAGCTCTTGCTGTAGTATGAAGCCGCACCACAGAGCGAGAGTGGCCAAGTAGGCACTCAGCTCGGGCTGGAGCAGTCTTTGGGGCAGCGAAGGAAGCCAGCCAGAAACCTGGGCAATTTCAGTCTGCTTCATCCACCTTGTTTCCCAGCTAGGGGACTTGTGTTTCCTGTGTTGGATCCCTAAACTGGGGTGCCCATTATGTGGTTCAAACCACTCAGTCCCCACATCAGATCTCTACACTCACATAATCCCCTTCCTAGGGTGCAGGGGACTTCTGCACCTGACCTGATCTGATGGCTTCTGTTCCCTTCCTACCTTGCTTCATGTGGGTCTCTTGTACAGCTGTGGTTGTTATAAGAGTCTTTGTCAGTCTCTGGTCTCTTTTTAGTGAGTATTACTCCACATGAGATATGTTTGATGTGTTCATGGAGGGACGTGAACTCCTTGTCCTCCTATTCTGCCACCTAGAAGTGCTAAGAAAAGCTTTTTTTTTTTAAAATACCTGTAATGGTAGTTTCTTGGGAAGAATATAGGGGAAACATTCATCTGTCATTGCCATTACTACTGAGATAAGAGAGTTACCTAGTACAGTACCCAGTTATCTCAAAGTCTGATATTAGACATAAAGAAAGTACATTCCTTTATTAGGTACTTGATCTTAGTCAAATGATAAAGGCCAGTTCACGGAATGTAGAAATTGTATGAGCTGTGCAGTTTGTTCATATAATAGATCCAAATGTATAAAGTTTCTAAGATTACAGCTTGTTTCTCCCTAGAGTTCTGTAAGCTATACAGAAAGATATACAGACATACCTCATTTTATTGCCCTTAGCTTTATTGCACTTCACAGATATTTGTATTTTTACACAAAATAAAGGTTTGTGACAACCCTGTGTCGAGCAAGTCTGTTGGCACCATTTTTTTCTAACAACATTTGCTCACTTTGTGTCTCTGTGTCCCATTTTTATAATTCTCGCAATATTTCAAACTTTTTATTTATATTTGTTATGCTGATCTGTGATCAATGATCATTAATTGTTACTTTTGAGAAAGATTATGACTCACTGAAGGCTCAGATGATGGTTAATTAACATTTTTTTGGCAATAATAGATTTTAAAAATTAATGCATGTACATTTTTTTAAACAAAATATTATTGTACGCTTGCTGCTGCTGCTGCTAAGTCGCTTCAGTCGTGTCCGACTCTGTGTGATCCCATAGACGGCAGCCCACCAGGCTCCCCCATCCCTGGGATTCTCTAGGCAAGAATACTGGAGTGGGATTGTACACTTAATAAGCAATAACATAGTATAAAGATAACTTTTATATGCACTAGGAAACTAAACATTTCATGTGACTGGCTTTATTGCAGCATTCATTTATTGCAGTGATATGGAACTGAACCCTTAGTTTCTCTGAGGTATACTTATAATTAGGGTCATGGCTGAGTGTGTGAGTTCCATACACACTGCCATTGTGGGTTTATGTGGTTGGCAAAGATAGCTCTGATGTTCCTAGGTGCTGTGATTCCAGTTAAGCATTTATGGTTATTCGTTTCTGAGTGAAAGGCTGAAGAAGTTAACGCTTAGTAAGAAAAAGAACCTGCAAATGGGGAATCATTTCTATAATGCTGATGAGAATCCAAACTGGTACAACAATTTGGGGGGAAGTTTGACTGTATGTAATAACCTGTTGCTTGAAAGCTGCTGTATTTGCTGCCCTGTGTTAGATGTTCAGACTTTTCATTTGGTTGGAGTCAACATATAGTACCTAATGGTAGGAAAGAAAGAGTTTTTTAAGTTTTAGTGTCCCAATTTAAATTTGTTTTTCTTAATTTAGGTATTTTCTTAAAATACTTCACATACAATTAGCACTAGTAAAGAACCAACTGTGAGGATGACTAAACAGAGCAGCCAGTAATCTTAAAAACTTCTGATAAAACCAATTTGGAAAAGGTTTAAACTTTACAAGTTAGATATACACCTCTCTTCTGACTTAGCAATACCACTCCTAGGTATTCATCCAAGAGAAATGCAAATATATGTCCACACAAAGACTTTTACATGAATATTTATAGTAACTTTGTTCTTAATAGCCCAAGTTGAAAATAAAACCTGAATGCCTATCATCAGGAGAATGGACAAACTGTGACTGTCCATAGGATGGGATACAACTCAGCAATAAAAATCAATGAACTGCTGATGCACACAATATGGATAAATCTCAGAAGCATTATCTTGAGGGAAAGAAGCTAGACACAGAAGAATACATTCTGTATGATTGCATTACATGAGGGTTCTGAACAGATAAAACTAGTCTCTATTGAAAAATCATAACAGTGGTTACCTGGGGGTTAGGAACAAAGGTTGGCTAGGAAGGGACATTAATATACTTTCTATAGATGGAAATGTTCTATATCTTGAAAAGGATAAGGGTTACATGTTACATGGATATATCCATTTGCCAGAATTCATTAAAACGTATGCCTCAGATCTGAGTACTTTAATATGTGTAAACTTTGTTGTTGTTCAGTTGCCAAGTCATGTCTGATTCTTTGTGACCCCATGGACTGAGCACGCCAGGTTCCCCTGTCCTTCATTATCTCCTGGAGTTTGCTCAAACTCAGGTTCATTGAGTTGGTGATGCCATCCAACCATCTCATCCTCTATCCTCTGCTGCCCTCTTCTCCTTCTACATGCAATCTTTCGCAGCATCAAGGTCTTCCCAGTGAGTTGGCTCTTTGTATCAGGTGGCCAAAGTATTGGAGCTTTTACCATGTCTCTAAAAGTAAAGAGTTTTTTTTTTTTTTTTGGTAAAAAATGTTTTCCTGTTTTCTCCTTGGCCAATTTTAAGTCTTACTTTGAAATATTAGTTTGAATCATACAAATAAAAATTAGAAGTTTGTGTATAGGACTTATTTGTTACTTACTTATTGAATGGTTCACATTATGCCCTTTCTTTATACCTTGGAGCTTAACATCAATAAACAAAAACATTAAGCATGAAGAACCAAAATAAAATGCATTATGAAAAACAGCCTCTTACTGAGTATAGCACTTTGCATGGCATAGTTCTGAAAGGTGAAATCACATGTCCCCTGCCTGGTGGTAGTTAAGTGGGATCTCAGTCAGATTGCAACAGGCAAAGAACATCCCTCATTTAGAATCATATTGTACTTGTACCTGATTGTTAGCAGTAGTTCAACAGATACTCTATATCAGGGGTCCCCAAACTCTGGGATCTAATGCCTGATGATCTGAGGTAGAGTTGAAGTAATAATAATAGAAATAAAGTATGCAAAATAAATGTAATATGCTTGAATCATCCTGAACCATCCCCCAACCCTGGTCTACAGAAAATTATCTTTCATGAAACTGGTCCCTGGTGCCAAAAAGGTTGGGGACATCAAATTCAGAATCTGAAGTATTACCATTTAACTCTGCCAATGTATGTTGGCATACTTAGGTAATTGACTTCTATTGGTTGAAGTGTTAATTCTATAGATTTTATTTCTTGGCAACCTGGAGAAAGGATGAGAATCGTGGCCTGGAATACATTTTCTTAAGAGCATCCTTTAAAATTTTTATATTTGTCTATTATTTGTATTTATTTATTTAATTTTTGGCCATTCCAGGCAGCATACAGGATCTTAGTTCCCTGGACAGGGATCAAATTTGTATCCCCTGCAGTGGAACCTTGGGGTCATAACTATTGGGCCACCAGGAAAGTACCTATTTTATTTTAAAATATCCAGTGATCTGATGTATATCTTATGAAGTGGTTCCTCTAAAAAAAGAAAAAGCATTCTAATTCTCACTGACATTAGGATTTCCCTCTCTATCTGACTTCCTCATCCCCCAGTTTCCTGAGGAAGAGATTTGGTCATCTGTTGGGCCTGTAATCCTGTGAACACTCTCTAATCCAAAGGATAAACTGTCAGCAATGAAATGCCCTTGAGTGAACTTCAGAAAGATTAGCCAGGAGAAAGGATTGAACATGTTTATGTAAGTGCAGTGCTGAGAGAGAGGAGCGAGGAGAGAGCAGTGGCAGCACTTCTGAAATACAATGGCCTCTTGGTGTACGTGTTGTGGGCAGCAAGACCCTAGATACTTACCTTGTACCTCTGTGGGGATCACAGAGGCAGAGATGAGGGCTTACTACCATTTCCTTGGAAGTTGCATCAGGCTAGAACATATGGCAAAAAAAGGTACTGTGAGAGCAATGATGCCTTTGTCTTATGTTTTGTTATTCATCCTTATTCTCAACAGGATTGATGGTTTAACTAACCAACTGTACATTAAAAATTATTTTGCAACACTGTCTCAAGTTTGGTAAGGAGTTTAAAAGGGACTTTTAAAATTTAAAATGTTAATCAGCTATTAACAATGTTGTAGGTTGTCATTTGGCGTTTCCCTGATGGCTCAGTGATAAAGAATCCACCTGCCAATGCAGGAGACATGAGATATGGGTTCGATCCCTAGGTCAGGAAAATCCCCTGGAGAAAAGAATGGCAACCCACTCCAGTATTCTTGCTTGGGAAATCCCAAGGACAGAGGAACCTGCAGGGCTACAATCCATGGGGTCACAAAAGACCCACAACTTAACAACAGAACAACAACAAAACAAAGGTGATCATTTACTGAGAAATTCATATTAAAAAGAGATAACCAAATATTTTTAAAAAAGCAGATTGTAGGATGGAGTGTAAGTATGAACCCATTTTAAAAGCATGTATGTATATACGTATATACATACTATTATATACCCATAAGATAACTAATTTGGGGTAAAGGAATAGTAGGGAATTTTACTTTTTAGTTTTTGCTTAGTTGGCATTTTTATTTTTTGAAAAATAGCTAACACATTGTTTTTGTAAAATGAAAATGAGAATTCAGATTATGAAATCCGTGTTCCTAAAGAAAAATATTAAGTCTGAAGAAAAGCGTTAAATCTGAAATGCTAAGACTTCATGTTAGACACATTAGCTGATAACAAACTGGTGGTTTAAGAGTTAAAAAAGAAAAACACTTCTCTCCGTGGGCTGGGTGAGAAGGAACAGATTTCTAAACATGCCTTACATGGCTTTGGAAGCCAGTAAGACAGGTGCTGTAAGAGCTGAAGCAGCTGCTTGTTTCTAAGACTGTTTCTTTCATGGATGGGCTTATTCATATATTCCTCCTCACCCCTCACCCTGGCCTTTTTCTTTTTTTCCTTGAAATGTTTATAATACCAATACACTTATCCCCATTAGATCATAGACTAGGAAAGGTGATTAAAGCAAATGTCTTTGTTCTCATTACTCTTTATCTGTGCATAGAACCTGTTTCTTCACGGGAGGGGAATTATTGAATGGAGAAGTATGCTTTTAAAGCAGATTCTCCATTTGTTGCACTATACTTTCTAGTTGAGACATGATTTATGGGATGGCTACTATATATTTGCTATTTAAGAAAAGAACAACTTGTTAATCAGATTTTGCTATCCATTCTTAAAACACATAGGTGCTCACCTAAGCATTCACACAAATCCTTGTAAGGACTTGAATTCAGGTGTAAATTATTGCCCTAATTTTACTAGAGTTGAATCCTAAGAGCTTTACAGTCTCGCTGATCATGAGAGAGGAAGTAATATGAAAGATGAATATGAAGATTTCTGAATCCTTAACTTGCAGCATTACATGTACTACTGTTGCTTTTCTTTCTTTCCCCATTATAAAAGGTTGTGAAATATTTGCCTACATACTTCGGCTGTCAGTTGTTTCATTCTGTGACTCAAGACAACAAAAGTTTGAGTCTCTTAATGCAAGTTTTATGAGTATCTAAACAACCTTTCTGACAGTAATGCAATCTTAAGTTCGTGGGATGCTGTCAGTAGACTCCTTGGTATAATACTGATTCCTTGGGGCTAAGGAATGAAACTCAAGGATGACACACTGATTAAAATACATGCTTATCCAGACCTATATTTTATTTAATTGTTGCGGACCAGGGAGAGGAAAAAATTAGGGGTTTGCTTTTTTTTAAAATTAAGTCTTTATTGAATTTGTGACAATATTGCTTATGTTGTTTATGTCCTGGTTTCTTGACCATAGGACATATGGGATCTTAGCTCCCCAACCAGGGATCGAACCTGCATTGGAAGGTGAAGTGTTAACCACTGGACCAGCAGGGAAGTCCCAGGGGTTTGCTTTTTCACTGGCTATTCCCCCTCCCCTTTTTTTCTTTTTAGAAGAAAATGTACTTAAAATATTAGAAAATGAATGCATACCTGTAAGTTTGGTAAACTGCTATTGTTGTTCTTTAGCCTCTAAGTCGTGTCTGATTCTTGCAACTCCGTGGACTGTAGCCCACCAGGCTCCTCTGTCTATGGGATTATCCTGGCAGGAATACTGGAGTGGGTTGACATTTCCTCCTCTGGGAGATCTTCCCAGACCAGGTATCAAACCCACATTCCGCATCTCCTACATTGGTAGGCAGATTCTTTACCACTGAGCCACCAGGGAAGTCACCAACTGCTATAACAGCTTCTAAATTGCATTGGATTAATACACTCCACTACAGTGTCCCTTGGAGTGGGAAATGGCAACCCATACCAGTACTCTTGCCTGGAAAATTCAATCGATGGAGGAGCCTGGTAAGCTACAGTCCATGGGATTGCAAAGAGTCACACACGACTGAGCAACTTCACAGTGTCCCTGGCCGAGTGGCTCTTTTCCCTCAGAGTGGTCTGGGGACCCTGCATACTTCTGACATGTGGTTCTGTTAGCTGCTAGCTCCGAATTGTCACCTTGTAGCCTGCAGATAGGGAAAGAGACAGTGGTGAAGACACACCCATTTCTGAAATGCCCCAGCTCTTCATTTTTGCTCATCTCCCACTAGCATTCTCTGGCTACTTGGCAGGAACTGCAGGTGGGGAGGGTGAGTGGGAGATGTAGTTTCTGGCCAGACAGCTGCCTTCCAATGGTAATGCCACTGTATGCAGGAGGAACTGTGAATGCTGAGTGGGGAGCCATCCATCTTTGCCTCAATATCTCATAGCAAAAACATTCAACTATATAAGTCCCTCTATACATATATATGTAAACAACGTAAGTGATTACATTTTGTACTGTATCTTGCTTTATTTTTTTTTAAACAATATGGTTTGAACTTTTTTTCTGGTTAGTACGTATAGATCTACCTGACTGTATTTAATGGCTCCCTAATATTCTGGTGGGCCGCAGTCCATGGGGTCGCTCAGAGTCGGACACGACTGAGCGACTTCACTTTCACTTTTCACTTTCATGCATTGGGAAGGAAATGGAAACCCACTCCAGTGTTCTTGCCTGGAGAATCCCAGGGAAGGGGGAGCCTGGTGGGCTGCCGTCTATGGGGTCGCACAGAGTCAGACACGACTGAAGCGACTTAGCAGCAGCAGCAGCAGCAGCAGTATTCTGTTGTCTGGCTGTTTCATCTTTTATTTAACCAGTCCCTTATTAATGGACATTTGCCCTAGAGGAATAATACCATAATAAACATCTTAGTACTTATCTTGCACTTGTGATTAAGATTTCCTTAGATTAAATTCCTAGACATGGAAATTCTTTGCCAGAAGACCACATATTAAACACTTTGACAGATATTTCTAAACTGATAAATGTTTTTTTTTTTTTAAGTACCAATTATTTATGGGCTTCCCTGGTGATCCACTGGTTAAGAATCTGTCTTGCAATGCAGGGGACCCTAGTTCAATCCCTGGTCCAGGAAGGTCCCACATTCTGAGGGGCAAGTAAGCCCTTGAGCCACCACTATTGAGCCTGTTCTCTGGAACCCATGAGCCTCAACAGCTGAGCCCACGTGCAGCAACTACTGAAGCCCATGCTTTAGAGCCTGTGCTTCCTAGCAAGAGAAGCCACTGCTGTAAGAAGTCTGTGCACTGCTAGTAGAGAGTAGTCCCTGCTCTCCACAATTAGAGAAAGCCCACACACAGCAACAAAGACCCAGCACAGCCCCCCCACATTACTTATTTATACTTTCACCTATAGAGAATCTGCCTACAGTATTACCAACTCTGAATGTTATTTATCTTTAAAAAATTGCCAATCCATTAGGCAGAAAAGACCTCATTCTGCTTTAATTTACATTTGTTAGTGAGGTTAAACTTTATATATACATACATATTCATTGGTTGTATTTCTTCTGTGAATTGTCTGTTCTCAGTCTATGCCTGACGTATGTTTCCTATGGTCGTTGTTACAAATCACAAACTTGATGGCTTAAAACAACAAAAATTTATTTTCTCTTAGTTCTAGAGGCCAGAAGTCCAGAATCAAGGTACTGGCCCCACCCGACCCTCCACTCCTCTAGGGACTCTAGAGGAAGTTCAGTTTCTGGTTTCTTCCAGTCTCTGATGGCTCCAGGTGTTTTTGTTCGTTTGTGGCTGCATCATTCCAATCTCTGTCTCCATGGTCTTCTCCTGCTCCCCCCTCTCTTATATGATTGCATTCTGGGCATGGGACAATTCACAAGAGGCTCTTTCTCTTGAGAGTGTTAATCACATCTTCAAAGACTCTTTTTCCAAACAAGGTAATGTTCACAGGTATTGAGGATTAGGAATGGCTATATCTTTTTTCTTTTTGAAGGAAGGGGGCCATCCAACCCACTCTACCTATTTCTTGTTAATTTTATTAACGTAAGAGCTCCTTATATTCTAGGGAAATAAGCCTTTTATTAGCCACATGTGCTGTAAAGTTTTCCAGTTTTTACATTCCTTTTGAGTTTGTTAAAGGTGTGTTTGGCTTGCCAACATTGTTTACAAATTAGCTAACTCAGTCTTTTCTTTTTTTTTAACTCAGTCTTTTATTGAAATTTGTCACACTTTGAAAGACTGTTCCAATTCCAGGATTATAAAAATGTACTACCATATTTTTGTATTTTTGTCATTTCATTATTTAATGAATCAATAATGGTTGGAGTTTATTTTGATGCAAGAAGTGAAATTTGGATACAATTAAAAATTTTTGACAATAATAAAATACCTTTATATAGCACCTACCATATATTAAGAATTTTTCTTTAGTTTTCTAACATTAACTCAGTTCTTACAACAACCATACTAGGTGGATGTATTATAATTTCCCCCATTTTCAGATCAGGAAATCTAAGGCACAGGGAAGTTCATTGACTTGCTTGCGATTATTCTGCTATATGTGGCAGAGCCACGGTTTGAACACAGGCATTGTGTACTGAGGTAATTGCCTCTTTGCTTTTTACCCTTTTGGCTTACAAAAGGTTTCCTAGGACTTTCAGATAGTGAGAGAATGTTTAATCTCCCTCTTGCCCCTTGGGAAATGCCTTTTTTTTTTTTCTTTTTCCTGTTTTTTTTGCCACACCAGGCAGCTTGTGGGATCTTAGTTTCCTGACAAGGGATTTGAACCTGTGCCCCCTGCAGTGGGAGCTCAGAATCTTAACCACAGGACCACCAGGGAAGTCCTGGGAAATGCCACTTTTATCATATACTATATCCCTATTTATATTTCAATCTAATTCTAATTTCCTTTCTGCTCCTAAGTTCTTCCAAGTGCATAACCAGTTCTATCAAACTTAGTTCACAGTGAAAGAGAAAGAGGTGACATGATATCAGTGGGGAATTTACAAGCAGTATTTAAAACCAAATCACCAATTGGTGGCAGTAATGTGGGTGTTTGAGAAAAAGTGTGGCAGCATCATTAAGATCATGGGTCAAAGAACTGAATCATAAACTTAATTGGCTTCTGTTGAATCTGGTATACACAAATTGATTTCACATGCTATTTTAATTAAATTAGATAATGTATGTAAAGCATCATCAATGAAAAAAATTAATGGTCAATCTAAGGAAGAAATGGAAATTTTTATTCAAGCTAACCTGGGATCCAGCGGATGTTGGCAATTTGATCTCTGGTTCCTCTGCCTTTTCTAAAACCAGCTTGAACATCAGGGAGTTCATGGTTCACGTATTGCTGAAGTCTGGCTTGGAGAATTTTGAGCATTACTTTACTAGCATGTGAGATGAGTACAATTGTGCGATAGTTTGGGCATTCTTTGGCATTGCCTTTCTTTGGAATTGGAATGAAAACTGACCTTTTCCAGTCCTGTGGCCACTGCTGTGCTGAGAATTGATGCTTTTGAACTGTGGTGTTGGAGAAGACTCTTGAGAGTCCCTTGGACTGCAAGGAGATCCAACCAGTCCATTCTGAAGGAGATCAACCCTGGGATTTCTTTGGAAGGAATGATGCTCAAGCTGAAACTCCAGTACTTTGGCCACCTCATGCGAAGAGTTGACTCATTGGAAAAGAGTCTGATGCTGGGAGGGATTGGGGGCAGGAGGAGAAGGGGATGACAGAGGATGAGACGGCTGGATGGCATCACGGACTCGATGGACGTGGGTCTGAGTGAACTCTGAGGGATGGTGATGGACAGGGAGGCCTGGTGTGCTGCGATTCATGGGGTCGCAAAGAGTCGGACACGACTGAGCGACTGAACTGAACTGAACTGAACCTGGGATCTATAACCAGGAGACAGTCTCTCAGAGAGCTTTGAGAATTGTTCTGAAGAGATAAGAGGGGGTAAGGCTAGTGTTTATATGATTTTGATGAAGGGGTGCCTGCACTCAAACCCTCATCTTGCTAGAAGGTTACTGCTATTTGCGAGGAACAGATATCTTAGTTAATGGTTTTAGTGCTTTTCTAAGTATGAGAAGATGAAAGAACCAGATGCATAAAATTTTCTCCTGGAAATATTTAACTATCTGAAGGACAGTTCTTTCAGTTTTCCTAAAGCACAAAGAAGGTCCTCATCTTCACCTTGAATTCCTTTCAGGGTTATTGTAGGTCAGTGGCTAATGACTTGCTTCTTGTAGGATTGGATGGTGGACAATATTCTTTATTTTACAATCCCTTTTCTTTCAGTCTTAATTTCAACCAAGGTTTGGAAGGCATTTCATGACCAGTTTGGCCCATGACACTAAGAATGCTCATTCTTAGGTCAGGCATGGATTTTGTTGATAGGCCACTCAACGTACTATTACTGGACTAGGCCCTCGTAACAAGACCTAAAATCCTCTGGACCCGCTGTCTTACTAGTCTGTTATGGTTTCCTCTTATTGTTTTATCCCATATCTAGAGTTACACTAGTACAATCATTGATCTTATAAAACTATATACTTGGTCAGTGGTTTCAAGTTGCCTAATTACATATTTGGTAATGCAAGAAAAGATAATCTTGTAAAATAGGCACAATAAAAGTAATATAACTAGTAACATTGAATAAGCAAGAGAGTTCCAGAAAAACATCTACTTCTGCTTTATTGACAATACCAAAGCCTTTGACTGTGTGGATCACAATAAACTGGAAAATTCTTAAAGAGATAGGAATACCAGACCACCTGACCTGTCTCCAGAGAAATCTGTATGCAGGTAAAGAAGCAACAGTTAGAACTGGACATGGAACAACAGACTGGTTTCAAATAGGGAAAAGAGTACGTCAAGGCTGTATATTGTCACCCTGCTTATTTAATTTATATGCAGAGTATACCATGAGAAATGCTGAGCTGGAGGAAGCACAGGCTGGAGTCAAGATTGGCAGGAGAAATATCAATAACCTCAGATATGCAGATGACACTACCCTTATGGCAGAAAGTGAAGAAGAACTAAAGATCCTGTTGATGAGAATGAAAGAGGAGAGTGGAGAAAGTTGGGTTAAAGCTCAGCATTCAGAAAACTAAGATCATGGCATCCAGTCCCATCAGTCAGTCAGTCAGTTCAGTAGCTCAGTCGTCTCTGACTCTTTGCCACCCCATGAATCGCAGCACACCAGGCCTCCCTGTCCATCACCAACTCCCGAAGTTCACCCAAACTCATGTGTATCGAGTCAGTAATGCCACCCAGCCATCTCATCCTCTGTCATCCCCTTCTCCTCCTGTACCCAATCCCTCCCAGCATCAGGGTCTTTTCCAATGAGTCAGCTCTTCACATGAGGTGGTCAAAGCATTGGAGTTTCAGCCTCAGCATCAGTCCTTCCAATGAACACTCAGGACTGGCTCCTTTACAATGGACTGGTTGGATCTCCTTGCAGTCCAAGGGACTCACAAGAGTCTTCTCCAACACCACAGTTCAGAAGCATCAATTCTGTGGTGCTCAGCTTTCTTCACAGTCCAACTGTCACATCCATACATGACCACTGGAAAAAACATAGCCTTGACTAGTTGGACATTTGTTGGCAAAGTAATATCTCTGCTTTTGAATATGCTATCTAGGTTGGTCATAACTTTCCTTCCAAGGATTAAGTGTCTTTTAATTTCATGGCTGCAATCACCATCTGCAGTGATTTTGGAGCCCAGAAAAATAAAGTCTGACACTGTTTCCACAGTTTCTCCATCTATTTCCCATGAAGTGATGGGACCGGATGCCATGATCTTTGTTTTCTGAATGTTGAGCTTTAAGCCAATTTTTTCACTCTCCTCTTTCACTTTCATCAAGAGGCTTTTTAGTTCCTCTTCACTTTCTGCCATAAGGGTGGTGTCATCTGCGTATCTGAGGTTATTGATATTTCTCCTGGCAATCTTGACTCCAGCTTGTGCGTCATCAAGCCTGGCATTTTGCCTGACATACTTTGCATTAAGTTAAATAAGCAGGGTGACAATATACATCCTTGACGTACTCCTTTTCCTATTTGGAATCAATCTGTTGTTCCATGTCCAGTTCTAACTGTTGCTTCCTGACTTGCATATAGGTTTCTCAGGCAGGTCAGGTGGTCTGGTATTCCCATCTCTCTCAGAATTTTCCACAGTTTATAGTGATCCACACAGTCAAAGGCTTTGGAATAGTCAATAAAGCAGAAATAGATGTTTTTCTGGAACTTTCTAGCTTTTTCCATGATCCAGTGGATGTTGGCAATTTGATCTCTGGTTCCTCTGCCTTTTCTAAAACCAACTTGAACATCTGGAAGTTCACAGTTCACGTATTGCTGAAGCCTGGCTTGGAGGATTTTGAGCATTACTTTACTAGCATGTGATGCTATAAAGAGCAATATTGCATAGGAACCTGGAATATTAGGTCCATGAATCAAGGCAAATTGGAAGTTGTCAAACAGGAGATGGCAAGAGTGAATGTCGACATTCTAGGAGTCAGCAAACTAAAATGGACTGGAATGGGTGAATTTAAAATTGAAGAAAGTAGGGAAAACCGCTAGACCATTCAGGTATGACCTAAATCAAATCACTTATGATTATACAGTGGAAGTGAGAAATAGATTTAAGGGACTAGATCTGATAGACAGAGTGCCTGATGAACTATGGACTGAGGTTCATGACATTGTACAGGAGACAGGGATCAAGACCATCCCCATGGAAAAGAAATGCAAAAAAGAAAAATGGCTGTCTGAGGAAGCCTTACAAATAACTGTGAAAAGAAGAGAAGTGAAAAGCAAAGGAGAAAAAGAAAGATATTCCCATTTGAATGCAGAGTTCCAAAGAATAACAAGGAGAGATAAGAAAGCCTTCCTCAGCGGTCAATGCAAGGAAATAGAGGAAAACAACAGAATGAGGATGACTAGGGATCTCTTCAAGAAAATTAGAGATACCAAGGGAACATTTCATGCAAAGATGGGCTCGATAAAGGACAGAAATGGTATGGACCTAACAGAAGCAGAAGATATTAAGAAGAGGTGGCAAGAATACACAGAAGAACTGTACAAAAAAGATCTTCATGATCCAGATAATCACGATGGTGTTATCACTCTCCTAGAGCCAGACATCCTGGAATGTGAAGTCAAATGACCTTAGGAAGCATCACTGCAAACAAAGCTAGTGGAGGTGATGGAATTCTAATTGAGCTATTTCAAATCCTGAAAGATGATGCTGTGAAAGTGCTGCATTCAGTATGCCAGCAAATTTGGAAAACTCAGCAGTGGCCACAGGACTGGAAAAAGTCAGTTTTCATTCCAATCCCAAAGAAAGGCAATGCCAAAGAATGCACAAACTACCTCACAATTGTACTCATCTCACATGCTAGTAAAGTAATGCTCAAAATTCTCCAAGCCAGGCTTCAGCAATATGTGAACCATGAACTTCCAGATGTTCAAGCTGGTTTTAGAAAAGGCAGAGGAACAAGTCCTATCACTTCATGGCAAATAAATGGGGAAACAATGGAAACAGTGACAGATTCTATTTTTTGGCTCCAAAGTCACCACAGATGGTGACTACAGCCATGAAATTAAAAGACGCTTGCTCCTTGGAAGAAAAGTTATGACCAATATGTTAGACAGCATATTAAAAAGCAGAAACATTACTTTGCCAATAAAGGTCTGTCTAGTCAAAGCTATGTTTTTTCCAGTAGTCATGTATGGATGTGAGAGTTAGACTGTAAAGAAAACTGAGCACCAAATAATTGATGCTTTTGAACTGTGGTGTTGAGAAACTCTTCAGAGTCCCCTGGACTGCAAGGAGATCCAACCTGTCAATCCTAAAGGAAATCATTCCTGAATATTCATTGGAAGGACTGATGTTGAAACTGAAATTCCAATGCTTTGGCCACCTGATGTGAAGAACTGACTCATTGGAAAAGACCTTGATGCTGGGAAAGATTGAAGGCAGGAGAAGGCAAGGACAGAGGATGAGATGGTTGGATGGCATCACCAGCTCAACGGACATGAGTTTGAGCAAGCTTCGGGAGTTGGTGATGGACGGGGAGGCCTGGCATGCTGCAGTTCATGGGGTCACAAAGAGTCTGACATGACTGAGCGACTGAACTGAGAACTGAACTGAACATTAATAAGGCCATAAGTAGGTATTTAAGCTAAGAACTCCCATTAGGTGCATGCAGCCCAGTATCTGCCCAGGTGACTAATCTGTTCTGCACCAGTTGATGTCTTTAAGGGAAATGATATATTGACATTGTATACACAGAGTTCATCAAAGATGTCTGCACAGACAAGGTTACAGGATTGAAAAAGGAATGTTATTGTCTAAGGAGTTGTATATCTGCCTCCATAAGAGAAAAGTTGATCTTTATGGCTGAGCAAGTTTTTCTGCTATTGGGGAAGTCTGGTTAAGGCATAAAGAATACAAGAAGGGAGAGAGGAGGCCAAAGAGCAGGGAAAAACTTTTACATTAAAATTTTTCATGTACAGTATGAGTTTTTATTTTATCAGCATGTAGCACAGTGCTCAGTAGGTAGAAAGTACTCAATAAATGGTAATAATACTCACAACAGCCTTCTAGAAGGAGATATTATTATTATTCATTCCCATCTTACGGAGGGAGAACCTGAAGATCGAGGAGCTGGCTAGTGACAGAGCTGGGATGCAAGTCCAGTTTTTTTTTATTCTACTTTCATAGTACCTGAATGAATAAATACACTAAGAGAGGAGGGAAAGAATGTTTAGCCAGAGCCTCTAGGGCTTTTTCTTAAGCAAAAATAAAATTATTTATCCATCTATTGCTCAAATGTACAAGGTCATAGTATTTTGATTCCTTTGTGTTAAGATATTTTTCCCTCTTAAGAGCTTTAGAAAGATGTGAAACTTGGGAAGAATGTATGGAAGAATGCCATGTTGAATGAGCATTAGTCATATTTTTAGTTTTCTCATCTCATCACATTAGATCATATTTTATTATTATGATCATATTTTATTACTGTACCCAAGACACTGCTTCTCTCTTGAATCCGAGGCTGGGAATGGTCCTAGAATGAGGAGGGTAGGTAAGCAGTAAGGAGCCCACACTGTGCAGTAGTGGGGGACTTGGTGCTTGAAGGAGAGGTAAAACAAGTGCTCATGGCAGGGTTGGCTTGTTTCCTAGGGTGCTGACCTTAAAATCAACACAGAAGGAAATGTAAGTTTACACCATGTCGATCTAGTTTCAAAAATACTTTGAATACATATAGATGATCATTTTTATTGAATGATAGGAGAAACACTAGTGGAAAACTCAAACTAAAAGTTGCTTTTTTTGTTTGTTTCTGAGCTGCATCTTTGTAAGCAATTGGGAAGAAACATGGATAGTCTAAAGTCAGATTTCAACATGTGCTTGCTTGTCTGTTAAAGTAGCAGCATCAAGAGAGTTTGTTAGAAATACAGAATCACTGGGCCCACTCCAGGCCTACTAAATCAGAATCTGCATTTTAAAATGCATGTGATTTATATATCATTGTAATTTGAGAGCATTGCTCTGGAGCAGTATTGATAAAAATACAGGTCATGTCACTTTGAAGTTCAGTTCAGTCGCTCAGTGGTGTCCGACTCTTTGCGAACCCATGAATCGCAGCACGCCAGGCCTCCCTGTCCATCACCAACTCCCGGAGTCCACTCATTTCACGTCCATCGAGTCAGTGATGCCATCCAGCCATTTCATCCTCTGTCGTCCCCTTCTCCTCCTGCCCCCAATCCCTCCCAGCATCAGAGTCTTTTCCAATGAGTCAACACTTTGCATGAGGTGGCCAAAGCACTGGAGTTTCAGCTTTCGCATCATTCCTTCCAAAGAAATCCCAGGGCTGATCTCCTTCAGAATGGACTGGTTGGATCTCCTTGCAGTCCAAGGGACTCTCAAGAGTCTTCTCCAACACCACAGTTCAAAAGCATCAATTCTTCGGCACTCAG
>SJYT01011347.1:14460-54389 GCA_006410635.1 Cephalophus harveyi
ACTCTTCTCTTAGACCATCTGCATTCCATTCTCTACTCTGAGATCTTTGAGAACCAGAACTTTATCTTGAATTGGTCTGTCCCTAGTCCTAGCCATATCTGGATTGTGGGAGAGGTTCAGGGAATATTTGCTTAATCGATCGGGCTATAGAAAATTTAATGGGAACCTTTTCTTAGTTTGTTTTTCCACTGTGGAGCCCTAACCACTGAACCATCAGAGAATTCCCTTGATAACAACCAGATGCCAAAACAAAACATTTACCACCAGTACCCTTTTATTTTTCATTGAAAGAAGTTTTGCCACAGGAATACTTACTTAGCATAGTGAAGAATATACTAGCCTCGATGAAACTGCTCAAGGTTTGAGCAGGAAATGCAAGGACAGGAAATTCCTGTCCCTCAGGAATGCAAGGCATCAAAAGACTGTGCTTTTTTAAAAAGAACATTAACTATAGAAGTTGCCTCCTGTTAGACAAAGTGGTCATAGTGAAACTCATAAGGGCTTTCAAGAAAACTGAAAACCATTCCAGTGCATGATTGCCGCTCGGTTTCTTTTTTCCTCTTTAATTAATTTATTTATTTTGGCTGTGCTAGGCTCTTAGCTGCGGCTCGTGGGATCTTTGCAGCAGCGTGTGGGCTTCTGAGTTGTGCCATGTGAACTCTTATTTGCAGCATGACAGATCTAGTTCTCCAAAGTGAAAGTGAAAGTGAAGTCGCTCAGTCGTGTCCAACTCTTTGCGACCCCATGGACTGTAGCCTATCAGGCTCCTTCATCCATGGGATTTTCCAGGGAAACAGGGATTGAACTAGGGCCCCCTGCCCTGACAGCATGGAGCCCTACCAACTGGATCACCACAGAAGTCCTTTTCTTCTTTTTCTTTTTAATTCCTTTTTTTTCCTACAATATAGAGATATAATTTTAAAAGGCAGGCTTGAGAAGACTTCCAAGACCTTTAAGGACACAGAATTATCTCTGTGATGACCAGAAGTAGAAAGAAGGCTTGACCAAAGCCAAGGGTCTGTTAAATAACGAAAATGGAGAAAAAAAGGCAGGGGCTGGGGGAATCAAGTGTTTTTAAAAATAAGAATAAAACTACACTGCTGATATAGTTTGTATTCTATTTCTATGGCAATGGGTTAACAAACCAGGTGTTGCTAAGGGAGACAACTGCATTTTGAAGCAACGATGGGAATGCTTCTAGAATCAGCCTCTCTTGTTGCCTGCCCAGAACTGTCTAAACTGGCGCGCGTAGGAAGACAATCTTGACAAGGCCAAACACCAAAGCGGTGACTCACTTAGTCCTTGCCCTGTCAAGGGACTCACAGTAAGTCACCTTCTAAAAAGCCATGCGCTGTCCCTGGTATTAATTACCTTAGCTGAGTAGTCACCTCAAGGACTCGAGTTGTTGCTTTGCTATTTTTCTAGTTATAATGCCTTAATAAGATGTAAATGCTAAAAGCACTAATAACTAGTAATAGCATTAAGAGAAGAGTAAAAATGCAGTAGGTATAAATATCTAATTCTATAGCTCTCTCCTTTCTCAGATCTTTACTCACATCTTCCCTCAAGGCTTCCTTGTATAAAATCACATTCCTGTTTCACTATAACTTCCTAAATCCTTCCCTGCTTAAATTTTCTCCTTTATGTTGATCATTACTCAAACATAGCATGCATTTTACTTACTTCCTGTCAGTCTCCCACTAGAGTGTAAGCTCAGTGAAGGCAGGGATTTCCTCTATTTTGTTCTCTGCTAGATCCCCAGCACCTAGAAGAGTGTCTTCCTCGTAGCAGGTATCCAATACATATTTGGTGAATGAATTGATGGGATCCACTGGGACCCCCTAATGTGGTATAAAGATTATTTTAAGATGAAAACAACTGAAGAAATAGCTGCAGAAAAAAACATTTCCTAAACATATTTTGCTGACTTAAACAAAGCCTCTTGAAAATACAGATGTCACAATCTCCTCTCCAGGAGGTTTAGGACCTCTTATATCTGGATGAGAAATTACTAAACAAAACCTTTTTCAAAACTTTCCATACTTTCCACTTGTTTCTCATTAGTTTCCCACCATGTTGCTTCCCCTTGAAGTCCTTCTAAGAACTTTTCTTTAAAAGAAATTTTACTGTGCTTTTTTTTGTTGATGTGGACCATTTTTTAAAGTTTTTATTGAACATGTTACAATATTACTTCTGTTTTATGTTTTGGATTTTGGGCCATGAGGCATGTAGGATCTCAGTTCCGTGACCAGGAATTGAACCCACATCCTTTGCATTAGAAGGTGAAGTCTCAACCACTGGACTGCCAGGGAAGTCCCAAAGGCTTTTCCTATTAAGATAAATAAACTTTTAAATCTAGCTATGCAGGAATTACTTCTTCGCATATTCCCCCATACAGGAATAAACTCTTGTCTTTTCTCCTGTTAATCTTTCTTTTGTCAGTTAATTTGCAGGCCTCCGATCACTGAACATGAGTTGACAGAGGAAAAAAGTTTCTTTTTCTTGTAATGGAACAAATGAATGAGTAACAAATATATTCTTATCATACAACACCATCGTGACAGCTCTTCCCAGGCAGTGCAGTAACTGTGGGTGATCAGCTTCAGATCTGGTTGTTGTGGTTTAGTCACTAAATCATGTCCAACTCTTTTGTGACCCCATGGACTGTAGCCTGCCAGCCTCCTCTGTCCATGGGATTTCCCAGACAAAAATACTGGAGTGGTTAGCCATTTCCTTCTCCCGGGCATCTTCCCAACCCAGGGGTTGAACCTGCCTTTCCTGCATTGGCAGGCAGGTTCTTTACTGCTGAGCCAGATCTGTACAAAAACAGAAACGCGAGGCCAAAGAAAAACAAACCAGTGTGCTGCTGGATGACTCTGAATTGATTTAAATGAATTCTAAACCATAATTCACTGTTAATGTTTGTGATGCAAATCATCAAAAAAAAAAAAAAAGAAATGGTAAGGTTTCATCATTCAGCAGATGTTTGAGTGAAAGGAAAACATTTCATTTGTCTTACTTGTTCTTAATCCATCACACAGGGGGCAACTTCCTCTCTATGCAGCCTGGAAACTACACAGAAACAGGTTCACAGGGCCAGCTGCTATGATTACTTCAGGCTTGTGTCAACTGTATGCCCATTCTGATAAAACAGTGAGGTACAAACGCATAAAAGAAAAAGGAGCACCACGGGAAAAGGGAGGGAGAATATATGTATGTTTGGAAGAGGCGTGAGGAGGAAGGCAACATATTCTGTACTGAACACCAAAGGAACTCAGTAATTTATGGTTTCTTCCAAAAAACTAAAGAGAGAGGGAGACATGAAGCAAAGGGGCGGAGAGTGGCTTGATTGTGGTATTCAGCTTGATTATGGTATTCATTCTTTCATTGACTTCACATTGATTAAACAATCATCAAGCTCATTTCCCAGCATTTACTCTGCCCTCCTCCAATCTATATCCCTTTCCTCCCAGTTTGAGATATTGGTTAAACAACTCCGGTTTTGTCACTCCTCAGCTTCAAACCCTTCTAAGCCTTCTGAATAAACTGCTTGGATACCTGATCCCTGCAAGACGATGGGGTGAAAAGGGAAAGAAGGCCACAGTCCAGCCTTGGGATGTAAATAGTCCAGTGCAGGCTACTGAACTACAGGGAAATGAAAAGAGTTAGGGCAGAGGATGGGGCAAAAATGCTGTAAGGGCAGAGAAAAGTGAAAAGATGTGAAAATGGTTCAAAGTAAGAAGCACCCTTGAGTTGTATCTCAAAAGTTAGAGTAGAGTTACCAAGTAGAACAAAGCAGAAAAAGCGTGTGGGGTTGGGCATCTGCATGCCAAGTCCAGAGGCTGGAACAGCATGGCTGTTTGAATAATGGACAGGAGTTTGGCACTGCAGGACGCAGGGTGGGAAGGAAAGGGCAGGTTACACCCAGAGAGATAAGAACATTATATGGTGCAGAAATCCTCTTCTAAAAAGAATAGCATCAAAGATTTGTATTTTTATTTTTTAAAATGCCATTTGCAGTGGCATGGATGGACCTAGAGATTGTCATACTGAGTGAATTAAGTCAGACAGACAAATATCATATGCATATATGTGAAATCTAAAGACATGGTACAAATGAGCCTATCTACAAAACAGAAGTTGAGTAACAGATGTAGAAAAACATGCGTGGAACTGACATATAACACTACTATATACAGAATAGACAACTAATAAGAACCTACTGAATAGCAAGAGAACTCTATTCATTACTCTGTAATGACCCATATGGAAACAGAATCTAAAAAAAGAGTGGATATATGTCCACGTATAACTGACTTTGCTGTATAGCAGAAACTAACATAACATTGTAAATCAACTATACTCTTAAAAAAAATCTTAAGAAAATAAAAAAGCGTTTTAATTAGGGAAGTCACAGGATTAAATCTGCCTGAGAGATCTCTCCAGTGATGGCAGGGCCAGTGTTATTGATGGCAGGAGAGATAACAGGCCATATGAGAGATAACAGGCCATATGAGAGATGATGAGGACGTGAGATAGAGGAGGGATAGAATGGAATGAAGGGGCTGGAAGAAACACTGGCTGTGAGACTGGAGCAGAGATTCCTGAGGTATCTGGCTTGGGTAACTGTGTAGATGCCCTTGTTCTTAGTACAGACATGAAAGGCTGGGAGAACAAAAACAGGGACCACAGATGATAAGTGTTCAAACCCTGACAGTTGACTATAATCAATTGTTCAATGAGTTCAGTGTAAATTTATTAATATAATAAATTCTTTAAGCTATGGGTTCATAACTCTTTCATTTCAAAAGATAGCCCTGAATCAAAAACATGGCCTTGAATCAAAAGAAGTTGTTTCTCTTTCTGTTTAAAAATAGAGAAGTCCTCTGAAAGTGGTATTGAGCTATATTTAAGAAACCTTGTACAGTTTGTACTAATCTTAAAATTTGTTTAAAATGTGAGCTAGGAAAGGACATGTAAGATCTTCTTGTTCAACTCTCATTTAAGGAATGGTATCATCTTAATCCAGCAGGAGTAAGAATTATGTCCAAAGTTATAAAACTGGTTATTGGCAAAGTCAGAGCTAAAACCCGAGGCCCCTGACCCCAGCACAGGGATCTTACTAGAACAGAGTCAGGTATGATCAATTGGAAGAAGGGTTTGACCATGACCCAAACAAGGCTGAATCCCTCCCACAATTGTACTGCTTCAAAGAAACAGCATTCCAATTCAGAAAGAAAAGCAAATCTTAACTTGGACTTCAGGTAAGTTTTTCAAACACCAGCAAGTCTAAGGTTGAGTTCAAATTTGTGGTTTATGGAACCACATTAATAGCTAATGTCTGCCAAATGCTGACACCACCCCATGAAAAGTTAAAAACCATTTAAAAAGAACATCTGATCTTTTAAAATTTTAATTTTGTTTTGGGCCAATTTGAATTCTATCTCTAATGGAGGTGAAGATCAGAAAATAATTATTCTGCATACAAAATCTTAAACACCAAAGTTATCCTTCTCACTTATACTGTAAAGAATAGGAATGGGAGGAATTATTTTCAGTATGTCATTCACAGTCTGAAGTTTGAGTTCAGTTTGCAGTAATGAAATTAAGGAACAAATTTTAATCAAATATTTAGAATACTAAAAACCTGATGTTATGGTGCTAGTTGTAAAGAACACACCTGCCAATACAGGAGACATAATCCTGGGTCCGAAAGATCCCCCGGATGAGGGCATGGCAACCCACTCCAGTATTCTTTCCTGGAGAAACCCATGGACAGAAGAGCCTGGCGGGCTACAGTCCATGGGGTCACAAAGAGTTGGACGCAATTTAAGTGACAGCACATGCACACACAATGTTAGTCATGAATATTGAAAATATCTAAGAAATGTGATCAAGGGTATAATGGAGTTATCATAAGTTATGCAAAAATGTAAGTTAAGGTTATTTAATAACTCATATTGTACAGGTGCTCTGGACATGAAGGGACTGGAGAGCCAAGATGGACATCATCATCTTCACAACCCAGAAGATCACTGTCTCCATTCATTCATGTCATGCTACCAGAACACCCAAGACTACATCAGCAATGTCACTAGTTGTAGCAATAATAGCAAACTAAGCCAAAATACTTAAAACAATATGCTTGAATTCACTGTATGGACTATACAATCCACTGGGAATACTGCAGAAGCCATTCTATGTCAGAGATTTTAAATTATTCCGATAGAACACAAGTGACGTATAAGAAGTATAAGAGTGTTTTTCTAACATTAAAAGAATAGTGTCCCTGCACTTTCTTGAGAACGCCTCCCAAGTGGCTCAGCGGTAAAGAATCCATCCATCTGCCAATGCAGGAGACTTGGGTTCGATCCCTGAATCGGGAAGATCCCCTGGAGGAGGAAATGGCACCCACTCCAGTATTCTTGTGGGAAAATCCCATGGATAGAGTAGCCTGGCGGGGTACAGTCTATGGGGTTGCAAAGAGCTGGACATTACTGAACAACTGAGCATGCATACACTTTCTTGAGAAGAGTGGGTTAGGAGCACTTTGATAAATCAGAGAGCTCTATGGTATGAGTTGTTTTTAGTGAGGTCAGCAGACCTACTAAAACCCCCGGGGCATTCCTAGGAAGAAAAACTGAATGTTTCCCTCCTTATCTGGCTGGTGAATGTTCTCAGCGCTTGCAGGAGAACTGTCTGATCAGGAAGGGTATCTCACAGAGCCCACCCCATTGATTACCACTGCATACAGATTGGGAGATCTTGACCTTGGGTTTTCTTGACAGCTCTCTGAAAAGCAATCTACCTGTCCCTCTAACAGTATAGGAGACCCAGTCTTAGAAAAATTAGCCAGTGTAACTCACCACAAATTCTAAGGGAATTCAAGCCAGGTTATGCTGTGCCTATAGTTAAAGGAGTTTCTAGCGCAGAGTCTCTGAACTGATGATTCAATCAGTTTATGAAGACCAAGCTTGCCCAACCTGGCTATCATAGTCTTAGAATACTAAAAACCTATGTACATTTATCATAAGATGGATTGCTTTTCAAAGAAGGATAATAAAGAACAGATATTGCTGTTTTGTTTTTTTCAAACTCAGCAATTTATGTCCCTGGTGGCTTAGAGGTTAAAGCATCTGCCTCTAATGCGGGAGACCCGGGTTCGATCCCTGGGTTGGGAAGATCCCCTGGAGAAGGAAATGGCAATCCATTCCAATATTCTTGCCTGGAGAATCCCATGGACAGAGAAGCCTAGTAGGTTACAGTCCACGGGGTCGCAAAGAGTCGGACACGACTGAGTGACTTCACCTCAAAATAACTTTAGGGGTTTTCCAATCCATCCATTTCATAATTATTACTAATGGAACTGTTTCGTTTTTCATTGTTAACTTTTACCCTGGCAGTTGCTATGTATCAAGTAATGCTAAATTTAACCCAAATAAAAATAGAGATAATGAAGTACAGTCAAAAGAGCACTGATGTGGAAGTCAAGATATCTAGTTTCTAACATAATCACTTAAATATGAAAATATAACATTGCAAAATATTAAGCATAACAAAGTACTATTACTTCTGCAGACAACAAGCTAGTACATGGGGAAGATTATTTTTTTTCAAAAGTAGTTCCATCATCTTTTTGTAACTTAAGTGAAAAAGCCTTAGGCTTATTCAGGAATAACAAAGCTACATTACTGCCGGGGTTTCCTGGGTGGTGCTAGTGCATTGGAGAAAGAAATGGCAACCCACTCCAGTGTTCTTGCCTGGAGAATCCCAGGGACGGGGAAGCCTGGTAGGCTGCCGTCTATGGGGTCGCACAGAGTCGGACACGACTGAAGCGACTTAGCAGCAGCAGCAGCTAGTGGTAAAGAATCCGCCTGCCAATGGGAGACATAAGGATGCGGGTTTGATCCCTGGGTTGGGAAGAGTCCCTGGAGGAGGGTATGGCAACCCACTCTGGTATTCTTGTCTGGAGAATCCCATGCTCAGAGGGGCCGGGTGGGCTACATTCCATATGAGGTCGCAAAGGGTCAGACATGACTGAAACAGTTTAGTATACACACACATGCATATAACTGCTAAAGAATTACAGAATTTAATTACAGACATAATTAACAATTGGTTATTATATTTAAATTTCCTTCGATTGTTACCCTACCACTATGCTTACATAAAACTTAAGTATACTGCTAGTATACAAGATGCCAGTATCAAGGTGATCTAAAACATAAGTATACCAGTCAGACTGGTGGTGTAGTTCAATTTCACTTTAACATTAGAAATGTAAATTTCAATACTGCTTGAATTTAGAATTCTCTCCCAAGTCATAAAATGGGAAGGGCTTGGCGAAAACAGAGGTCCATTTCACGTCTGGAGAAGTGGCACCCTTCAGACACTGAAGATGCCCCAGTGTGAGGGTCAGCACTCTCGAACCTCCCCCGTACTGGTCCTCACTGTGGTAGAACACTTTTCGACATACAGCAGACAGGATGGAGAAAACGGACACAGTTGAAAAATGGGTGTCTGCAGTGTACTGTACCCAGGAGGCACAAGGAGGGGGCGCCTGGGGGGGACAGCCTCGGGGTGAGTGCTACCACCTCCTCCCTTTAGTCCGTTTATCTTCCGCTGTTTCAGATTCTCCATGTAAGCATACCAATGAGGGCTGCACACGCTTCTATCATCCAGAATTTTCACAGAATTTTGCTGGTGCGAATTGCAGCACATCTCAGAGGAGAAGAAAAACGTGCAAAGGACACTGTGACTCTTGCGTTGAGGGTTATCAACACCCTCAGAGATAAAAGCATAGTTACCCTCTATAAGATACAAAAACATGGCGTTCCTAAGAGTTCTCTGATGTTTGCTTTTCAGCCCTTTTTAACCAAAGGGATTCTCAAAGCTGTTTTTAACATTAAGGAACAGCTTATAGACCCTAGACTCTACAGACTCTAGACCCTCAACTCCTCACCCACTACTCATGTAACATGCCTGCTCTCTCACTCTCTCACACACACACACCTTCCCTTCAGTAAAACTTGAAATAGTTCACTTAAAAAAATTAGCCACAAGAGAAATTTTGTAAAAATTACCTCCAAGGAGTCACCTTCACAATCTCCTTCCTCTGTGTTTTTCCCCTTCTCTTCAGTAATGGTGTTCACCATTTCAAAAAACCTACAGAGAAAATGGGTATGTAGTCATTTATAATAGCTAACATGTTAAATATATGCAAGCACGTTTTAAAGTGACTTCAGAGCAAAAACTGGGATCTAGAGGATTCAGGTAATAAAGTATGAGCATCAGTGTGAAAAATAAGGTTTTCCAAAAAGAAAACACAGGTTAGTATAATTTGACAGAAATTTCAGACAATGTCTAACACTTCAGATAATAGTAACATGATACTTTACACAATCAGAATGGTAAGGCTAGACAAGGACAGAGAAATGTAAAGAATGTGGACTTGTGTATAAGACCAAGATTGGGAGTATTTACACGATTTGGGACAAACTCCTCCACCTCTCTGAGACTCATTCTTTAACTATAAGTGGGGAATACATGAAAATGACTTGCAAAGTGCTCAAGGCAGGGCACTCCTCATTAAATATTAACTATTATTGTTTTGCTATTAATATTACTATTTTAAATGGGACATAACGGAAACACCCACCTTCTGAAGTAGTGTCTCTAAGTCCTGAGCTGACTCTCTGACACAGGGTTGGCTGCTACATTTCATCTCAGTTCCTGAAACTTCTGCCTGAGCACCTCAGTATCCATGCGGGGTCCCCTATACATGTTCTGCAAAATACTGACGTGAACCAGGAATGGCTATCTTTTACGTTTGTGACACAAGCCACCTCTCTTTTGGTGATAAACATTTTCTTCAGTAATTATTCTTGTAAAGTTTTGTTTTGTTTTTTGGAGATCATTGCAGAGCTTAAAAAAAAAAATTCTGGCAAGAAACAGATTTTCCCTCTGGGCACTAGCTGAGTCTGTCCCTCCAGAGGGGATGCTAACGGTTTCTACCCCAGACGTGGAGTAAGGGAGGCACTTTGAACAGGGGCTGATGATATCATGGGAGGTCATGCGGTGCACAGTCAGCCCAAGGAAAGAACAGGTTACTGTGTGGCAAGAAAAGCTTCCTACCACAACTCAGAACTTTTTGTTATCTCTATACCTATGAAAGCATAGAATAAATATACTGGCCTCTGCCCCAGGTCCTGGGCACAGAGAGCCTAAAATCCTTGTAATTTTCTGCGTGATAAGAGTACGAGGAACGTCTTATATTCTAATATTTGTCTTAGGCCTCATCCCTGATACAGGGCTCCTAAAACCTTCATAAGTTCCTAAGTGATAGAGAACCAGGAGCATCTTTTGTTCTAATGAGGAGATTCTAGGTGGGATTCTGGATGACTCCTGGATGGGAACTGATCACCAGAAATACCAAAACATGATTAAAAGCCTGGAATTTTCCATCTTACCTCCCATCCTTCATAGATAGGAGGCTAGAAGTGGAGTTATTACTTGCTCATCCCTACTTGATGAATGGGGCTTCCCAGGCAGTTCAGTGGTAAAGAATCCGCTTGTCAATGCAGGAGATGCAGGAGACACAGTTTGACCCCTAGGTGGGGAAGATCCCCTGGAGGAAATGGCTATCCACTCCAGTATTCTTGTCTGGAAAATCCCATGGACAGAGGCAGGCTACAGACCATGGGGGTTGCAAAGAGTTGGACAGGAATGAGCAACTGACCACACACACACACACACACACACGTGAGGAAGCGTCCACAAAATACCAATAGTAGGATTCAGAGAGCTTCCAGGTTGGTGCAAATATTCACACAGGGAGGGTGACTCACCCCAATTCCACAGGCACAGAAGCTCCTGCACTCAGGACCCTCCCAGACCTCAGCTTACAAATCACTTCACCTGGCTGTTCATCTGTATTATGTCCTTTAATGATCTGGTAAACGCTAAGTGTTTTCCTGAGTTCTGTGAGCCTCTCGAGCAAATTAATCAAACCCAAGAAGGGTGTCACCAGGACCTCCGAGCTATAACTGGTTTGTCTAAAACACAGGTGGTGATAACCTGGGCTTGCAACTGGCACCTGAAGTCGAGGAAAGAAACAGTCTTATGGGACTGAGCCCCTAGCCTATGGGATCTCACTCTGCCTCCAGATCGATTGAGTTCAATTGCGGGTGTCACAAAGAATTATTGTGGGGGAAAATCTCCACACATCTGGGGACAAGAAATATCAGAAATGAGGTGTTTTGTAAGGAATAAAGGAGACACACAGAAAAGAAACATAGTAGGGAAGATTTGGGGTTTTCCCTATATAGGAAGGAAAAAAATTCTTTTCTTATACAGTGCTTTTTTTTTTTTTTTTTTAATCTATCCATCCAACAAATACCATTGAGTGTCTAATGGAATAAAACACTCTTCTGGCCCTTGGAAATGTGACAATGAGCAAAATCGGTAATGTCCATTTTGTTTTGCTTTTTAATACATGCACTAAAGGACAAAGGACTCAGTGCCCAAGAGAACAGCACCCGGGACCTTATTTAACTAACTAATTTTACATTTTGGCTGTGTGGCATGTGGGATCTCAGTTCCCTGACCAGGGGTCGAACTCACACCCGCTATGGTGGAAGTGCAGAGTCTTAACCACTGGACCACCAGGGAGGTCCCCAACAATGTCCATTTTGGAGTTGGGAGCCTCTCTCTGGAGTTTGCTTGTGACACTAAGTTCTTCACTCTTCCTTCCTCTATATATACATTTCTTGGAGGTTAATGATACAGAGAAAAAAGATCCCAAACCTGATTAGAATGACAGTATGCTCTGATGAAGATGACATATCTTGATGAGTTAAAGACACAAGTAAATTTAACCAAAAGGAAGAAGAACATGAAAGACCTAAACAAATTCTAAAGATCTGGGGTAAAGATTTCCATCAGCTACTCACACAAAATTTTCTAACATGAAAATTCTAAGTAGAAAATAACACTTCTGGTGGGATGGGAGCACTGGTAATTTTTAGATGCTTGGATTCCAGAGTTGCATGTGCCTCGTTCAAATCCCAAATTTTATGCTTTTTGGCTATATATGATTATAGGCTAGTTAAACTCTCCAGTTCAATTCAGTTGCTCAGTCATATTCGACTCTTTGTAACCCCATGGACTGCAGCACGCCAGGCTTCCCTGTCCATCACCAACTCCTGGAGCTTGCTCAAACTCATGTCCATCAGGTTGGTGATGCCATCCAACCATCTCATTCTCTGTCGTCCCCTTCACCTCCTGCCTTCAATCTATCCCAGTATCAGGGTCTTTTCTAATGAGTCAGCTCTTTGAATCAGGTGGCCAAATTATTGGAGCTTCATCTTCAGTGTCAGTCCTTCCAGTGAATATTCAAGACTGGTTTCCCTTAGGATTGACTGGTTTGATCTCCTTGCAGACCAAGAGACTCTCAAGAGTCTTCTCTTAACACCACAGTTCAAAAGTATAAACTCTCCAAGACTCTACTTTTTTCTTTAACTCTTTTCAACAAAACTATTAATATTACCTACATAATAAAGTTTATTTGAAGATTAAAATAGATATAGGCCTATAAGATTTATATAGTACTCCATAAATCTTAGCTATAATCATCATTGAAATAAATGAATAGCCTTAAGAATTCAAGTGTAAGTAGAAAAGTCAACCATACATGTGCTAGGAATTCTTTCTTATTTCCAAGTCTTTTTTACTATACATTCAGTTCAGTTCAGTTGCTCAGTCATGTTCAACTCTTTGCGACCCCATGAATCGCAGCACACCAGGCCTCCCTGTCCATCACCAACTCCCAGAGATCACCCAGACTCACGTCCATCGAGTCCGTGATGCCATCCAGTCATCTCATCCTTTGTCGTCCCCTTCTCCCTCTGCCCCCAATCCCTCCCAGCATCAGAGTCTATTCCAAAGAGTCAACTCTTTGCATGAGGTGGCCAAAGTATTGGAGTTTCAGCTTTAGCATCAGTCCTTCCAATGAATACTCAGGACTGATCTCCTTTAGAATGGACTGGTTGGATCTCCTTATAGTCCAAGGGACTCGCAAGAGTCTTCTTCAACACCACAGTTCAAAAACATAAATTCTTCGGCGCTCATAAATTTCTTCACAGTCCAACTCTCACATCCATACGTGACCACTGGAAAAACCATAGCCTTGACTAGACGGACATTTGTTGGCAAAGTAATGTCTCTGCTTTTCAATATGCTATCTAGGTTGGTCATAACTTTCTTTCCAAGGAGTAAGCGTCTTTTAATATCATGGCTGCAATCACCATCTGCAGTGATTTTGGAGCCCCCAAAAATAAAGTCTGACACTGTTTCCACTATTTCCCCATCTATTTCCCATGAAGTGATGGGACTGGATGCCATGATCTTAGCTTTCTGAATGTTGAGCTTTAAGCCAACTTTTTCACTCTCTACTTTCACTTTCATCAAGAGGCTTTTTAGTTCCTCTTTGCTTTCTGCCATAGGGTGGTATCATCTGCATGTCTGAGGTTATTGATATTTCTCCCAGCAATCTTGATTCCAGCTTGTGCTTCTTCCAGTTCAGCGTTTCTCAGGATGAACAAAATTTTAAGTCCAAGCTGGCTTTTACTGCACTTTGGTATCCCAACTGTAACTCACTTCTACTTGCTGTTTAGTTGCTAAGTTATATCCAGCTCTTTGCGACACCATGGACTGTAGCCAGTCAGGCTCCGCTGTCCATGGGATTTCCCAGGCAAGGATACTGGAGTGGGTTGCCATTTCCTTCTCCAGGGCATTTTCCTGACCCAGGTAACAAACATTTCCTGCCTGCCAGGTGGATCCTGTACTGCTGAGCCACCTTGGAAGACCCACTCATTTCTACAGGTCCCCACAGTTAGGGACCGAGAAGAACTCAGCTATTAGCCCAAGAGAAATATACCCAGGGAGGTTAACACAAATATACAAAGCAGTTCATGGATTTTTGGATTATCTTTTATTGGTGTAAATTAGATCACTGGTTTTTAACTCAATTTGTTCCTCCACCTGAAAATCCAATATAATTAGTCCAGGGTACAGCTCAAGCACTTTCTAGAGCCCACCAGTTGACTCTAATATGAACCAGAGTTAGGAGTCACTGTTGTAGATAATGGTGAGAATTTCATTCAAGAATGAAAATTTTGGTAATCATAGAATACATGAGCTCTTTAAAAATGAGACCTAAGACTTGGCAATTAACTGGTAAATTTGGTTCAGGTTTTGTCTGTGGAAAAGTAAGTTATGACTAAGAAAAAGGTTGATTTACTAAAGAGAGGGCCTAAATTTCTCAGTTAAACAAGCTACATAATTAAAAAATACCAACCCAAATGAAATATTTATACAAGCACATGGCCATGAATTCTCTACAGGAGCTACATGTTCATTCACTAATTAAAAATAATGATCAGGTAAGAACAGTCTTTTTCACGCATCAACAATGACTAATACGTACTTTTTACAGTGAAGTTCTGTACAGAAATAGATTTGGAAATCGTCAGAATTGTGAAGCACATACAGAAAACAGCATCGTTCTTCAAATTTAGAAATACTGAAACAAACAAAAGAGAATTATTCACAGTAATCTCAATACCTTCCATGAATTGTGATGAAAAAGGAATGCTTTTTATATTCAGTCCCAAGCATGATATCAATGCTGTTTATACCAAAATGTTATAAATAGCACTTCAAAAGTGACACTCCTTGTACCACAGTACTAAAATTATTTAATATTCTGAGAATTGCCTGCCTACTTGTATCTACAGATAAGGCTGCTCAGGGTATTGCAGGCACATATTGTACAGTGTCCTACAACTCAGTGTGGGGAACAGGTCTTGGCTGTTGTAGCACTGAATTGTGCACTGTGAAGAAAAGCACACATATCAACTGGCTTACAGACCCGATGATTCTGGTTCTGTAAGATCTGTCGAACAATAAAATTCTTCCAAAGCTGGGAAGGCAATGTGTGGAGGCAGTAGAAGCAGCTCATGATTGTAGACAGTATAGAGGAGTGAAGAAATATGAAATAGCACTTGGTTTGCACTCAGCAAGTTGTTCAGTTTACAGCAATTGAAACAATTCTGAGTTTACAGTCAGGCCATGCTCCTTTACGCCAAGGGTTGGCAAACATTTTCTGTAATGAGCCAGAGAGTAAATATATCAAGCTTTACAGGCCAAACTACTCAGTTTTGCTGTTGGAGCAGCCTTAGGCAATACACAGTGAATACATATGGCTGAGTTCCAATAAGACTTTATTTACAAAAGCAGGCAGCAGGTCATATTTGGTCTGTGGGCTGTTGTTCTCCAATCCCTATTGTATGCCTTTGCATCTGCTGTTCCTTCCATTTGGAATGCACATCATTTTTCACTCTTGCAGCAATTCTTTTCATCATTTAAGGCCCAGCTTAGACCTTATTCCACCTCACTTCGATACTTCTACCTGAAACAGAAAGATTTCCTCTTGTCTTTCTGGCCTTTGAAGATACTTCTGCTAATTTCACACTGTACTGTCATTAGTTACTAAATGTCTATTGTCCTGCTAAGTTGTGAGTGCTTCAAGGGAAGAGTTCAGGTCTTAGTCATTTTTGTATCCTTAGCAGAACAGGACTCAACATTTGACAAATAGCTGACATTCAATAAATGCCAAATGAGCTGATGCTCATCAGATAAACCGCTGACAGCTGGACTTTTTTCTATAGTTTGTCTTCTATTTATAGAGGAGGAGGCCAAGAAAAGTTAGATCTCTTTGAAGTCACACACTGGAACTCAAGTTTCTCAACACACAAACCGGCAGTGGCCACAAATAATCATTCCATGTTGATATCGTCAGTCCACAACAAAGGCTGTGGAGCGATGCCATACCTCGTTAGAAAAAATTAACTCACTGGAAAAGAAATATGACAAAGAGAAATTTATACTTACCATACTTTCCCAGATGAATGGCTTAAAAAAGGCAGCAATAAATAGTGTCTTGTCTTAAAAATTAAATATTAGGAGAGTAATGCTTTATCTGAGAAGGCATGGACTGGAAAGATATATAATGAGTCAGTCTGGCCTGTTTCTGTTCACATCATTCACAAGGTAACAGGTGGTTTTGCCAGGCAAACTCCAATTATCAGTGACTCAGACAACTCCACCAGTTCATGCTCCAACAAAACCAATTACCATTATGCCAAAAGCAACAAAGTATTGCATAACAGGTCTGCAGGAATCTGGCTTTTCTCATTTTTATTTATATGGGACAAACAGAAGTAAATGCAACTAATTTGGTTTGAAATGGGCAAGAGTTGGTTTCTCATAAACTTCTGTAAACACTTAACCAGGGGCTCTTGACTCTGAAAAAGTCTCATTTCTAAATGCCAGGCATGGGTATTATGATGGCAACGTCCAAACTGAAGGAAGCCACTGTAAACTCAAGAACATGTGATGAACAGATATCTCAGGAAAAGTCATTAAAAAATGAATTCCCATAATCTCACTATGTTACTGTTAGCTGCTGCTGCTGCTAAGTCGCCTCAGTGGTGTCCGACTCTGTGTGACCCCAGAGACGGCAGCCCACCAGGCTCCACCGTCCCTGGGATTCTCCAGGCAAGAACACTGGAGTGGGTTGCCACTTCCTTCTCCAACGCATGAAAGTGAAAAGTGAAAGTGAAGTCGCTCAGTCGTGTCCAACTCTTAGTGACCCCATGGACTGCAGCCTACCAGGCTCCTCTGTCCATGGGATTTTCCAGGCAAGAGTACTGGAGTGGGGTGCCATTGCCTTCTCCAGTAGTATTAGCTAGAGGACCCAATCCAGTAGATGGTACATGTGTTTTCAATACATCTAAAGAGAGAGTAGTTGCTGGTATACCAAGAAACCCCAGAAAAATCATCCTCTAACATAAACCATCAGCTCCCCCAGCTGGAGAGGACCTCCAACAGCTCCCTTCTGTCCTTACCTTGACTCTGGTCCACAATCACACTTATCTCTTAGTCACTGTATTTTAAGTAGGTGACAAGTACAGAGTCCATGAAGCTTTTGTTGCAAATCTTTTTGTAATGACGATAGTGAGTCTGAAGAAGGCTGAGCATTTTCATCAACAGAAGGGTGCTTGAAGTTCTTTGCATTTTTGAATCATGACTATAAGTCCTATCCAAGACATTCAGGCTCTAGAAAAATGTTTTCTAAGTAAACAAAACCAAGGAGACTTACCTCACACCCCTGACAGAAGAAGCACTAAAATTCCACTCATGTATACCTTTCTAGAACACAAGGGAAGAACAACAACAAAGGTTGAGTCATCCAAATGGAAATAACATAACAGTAATTTAATTGTTAATAATATACTCAGAGTAAATTTTCCTAGCCCATAATTCTGCAAGGACAAACTATGTAGATGGAAACTGCAGTTCATTCTCAAGCCACAAGGGTGATGTTTACTCTACTTAATAATTTCCGTACTCCAATAAAACAGCTTCCAAGAGAATCTAGGAGAATTAGTCTCATTAAATTCTAAAACTTGATTTTTAGCAGATTAACCTATTAACTGTTGTGCCTTCATCTTTAGAGTAAAAAACCCCTGATCAAAGTAATTTAATTACTACAGTTGAGTGATATTTCTTTTCTGAGAAAGAAAAACATTAATTTGAATAAAATCTCTGCAAGATTTTAAAGATAATTACTTCTGAATTATCTTTAGTTATACTTTCTAACTAAAATGGTGCTTCCATTTCTTCAGAAAATAGTACAGCAAGTAGGTATGTGTATGTGTGTGCTTAGTTGCTCAGTCATGTCTGACTCTGCAGCCCCATAGACTTAGCCCGCCAGGCCCCTCTGTCCATGGAATTCTCTAGGCCAGAACAGTGGAGTGGGTAGCCATGCCTTCCTCCAGGGGATCTTCCCAACCCAGGAATCAAACCCAGGTCTCCCACATTGCAGGCAGGTTCTTTACAGTCTGAACCACCAGGGAAGCCCATGTATGTGTAAAGACACATATATAGAGTGTCCATCATTGCTATAAAGTGTGACCTAATTTATGCAAAATTCAATATGCTAATAAAGTTTGAATATAAGAAATTTGATGACCATTTGATAAGCATAAATGATTTGCAGGGCCAAGATGAAAATTAAATGTGGGAATTTATTTCTTGAGTTTATTACTAAAGCTGAGTTAAAATCAGTATTAAATTTATATGTATCAAAATTAAATAAATGACAAGATAGACGGCATTCCCTATAAAAATATAAAATATTTTATATTCCCTAAAAAAATATTATTGTCAACAGTATAGAAGTAACAACATAAATATTTTTATGGAAATAAAGCAGTTGGTAAATGTGTCTAAACTGATCAAGTATTGTATTGTAGTCAATTCTGATTGCAGTTTAATTCTGTAAATGTAAAAGAACCAGAGAAACAAGCCCTTACCCACCCACTTAAAATACTGCGAGAGGCTGAGGGCTTGGCTGGGCTAGTGAAGTGAGTAACGAACCCTGGGACTCTGAGGTGGTCCAGAACTTTCCTTTGGGCAAAAGCAACTTGAAGAGCCACAATTCATCTCCACAACACCTAGTCCTCTGCTAGGACCATGCGTCTTAAAAACAGATCCTCTCACACTCAGAGCTGATTTCCTAAAAAACTACTTTCAGTGCACATCAGTCAGGTAACGGGGATGGGACCTGAGTTAACACAGAGCAAATGTTGCTGTATGTGAGGCCCAGAGAGGGAGAAGACCACAGAAAGGTACTCCTGGAACTCAGCTTTCTTAACGAGAGTACAGAGGGACATAAATTAAAATAGCAGCCTGTAGCTTCAGCTGGTAATTTGGAAAGTGGCTTCTAAATCCTGTTGGCCTCAGGTGACCTTCTAAAAATATGTGAGCCAAGAGCTGCAGCTGTTACCTGCACACTCCTTGCACACAATGCAGCCTTATCCTCAGAGCCTGCAACTGAGCTGCTTTCTAAGGCCAAGCCCTGGATCCCGACGGGGGCGCTCAGCGCAGAGCCAGCCGAGCAGAGTGTCAACCTGCGATGGAACACAGCAACTGATGAACACCGGCCAGGCAGCTCTGGTAAAATCTATCCTCCATCAGCCCCGTTCTGGGAGCAGCCAAAGAGAGATTTCCCAGATTGCCTGGGCTAGTTTTGTAGGAAAGAAGTAGAGCATTTCCAGAATGTTAGGTTCCTGGAAGGCTGTGAGTGCTGCCAGGGAATGTTCCATTTCAGTGGTGCAAAGCCCAGGGCCCGAGATGGGAGTGATGTGGGATGAGGAGTCCTCTCGCCTCACCTCCCTTGCTGCTGGGACTCACCACACAGAGGCGCTGGTGAGCCATAAAGCCAACAGATAAGGTAAACGTTTCCTGGCTCCTCTGGGAGTCTGGGGAAAAGGGCAGACCAGAGGCAGTGCTGGAGTGACAATTAATTCCCCAAAGCCCCAAACCAGCACTCACCCTAATCTGCACAAGCACCATTTTCTTGGAAATGGCTAGCCTCACATCCTGTGCCCCAGCTAGGGCGAGGCTGAAGACAAACACTGAGCTAACATGGCAGCTTCCCTGGGGGATCAGCTGGTAAAGAATCTGCCCACAGTGTGGGAGACCTGGGCTCGATCCCTGGGTTGGGAAGATCTCCTGGAGAAGGGTAAGGCTACTCACTCCACTATTCTGGCCTGGAGAACTCCATGGACTGCAGAGTCCATGGGGTCACAAGATCGGACATGATTGAGTAACTTTTTTCTTTTTTTAGCATGGCAGCAATTCTACTGTGGCAGACACTGTTGGTTCCCCTGGTGACAGCCATTCCCTTCCGTCTTTGCTAAGAAAAAGTGTTTGTTGGGCAGGTGCAGGTGGCAGTGTTTAGAGATGGAGAAACAGATTCCCTAAATTAGCCATGGTAAACCCATTTCCCTTGTTGGTGACTGGTTTAGGCATGGACACGTGATGCAACTTTTGGTCCCAGGGAAAGGCCCTGACCTTTTTTGCATGCTGTCTGTATGGAGTGATGCTCGCTGCTGCAATTGAAGACCATGAGAGAAAAAACAAGAGCACATAGAGAAGCCAACCAGATATCTGACACTGCTAAGCCGCTGAAAGCAGCCCTCAGTGATCCACCTCAGAAGTTCTTGTAATTTGAGACAATGTTTCCTTATTATTTAAGCCATTTTTAGTTGGGAGTTTTGTAGTCAAAAACTTCCTTGATGGGTGAGAGCATCATATTATCAAAATATAGAACCTAGGGTAAATACATCCCCCTAATAAATTTCCTGGGTCTCCTCTGAGTGGCCAGTGGTTGAAGCTGGACTGAGGGAAGTAGGGTGACACTTAGTTCTCCACTGGGACCCTGCACCAGATAGGACAGGCGTGCTTAGCTTCAAATTTCAAAGGACAGGAATTCTAAATAAAATGATTTTAAATATCTTGCAAATAACTTCTCCTTTCCACAATCTAGGTTTTTCTTTCATGTACACATACATGCAGACTTTCCTCAAGCACTAACCTTTTAAAGCAGCAACCAGGGAGAACCGTTAAAAGACTGGGACTTCAATTAATTTGCCCCTGACCACAGAGTCCCTGAACTCTTGGGACTTGGTATAATAATCTTAAAGTTTTGAAAGTAGCAATATAAAGTATACACTGGCTCATATAACCATTCACCCCACAGTTTAGAATGAAAATACAAGAGAAGGAGTAAAGGAATAAATATAATCAACAAAAAGCAACACTATGTTGTTCTATTTTTAGAAGGAAAAATTTAAACATTTTATGACACCCTTCCAAGAAAAATCTACTTCCTATTTAACATTAAAACCTATTAAACCTGTTGCTTATCTGTTATTTAATTATAATTATTACAGTTGCTTAAAACTAGTAAAATAATAATCTTCATTGCTTGTCCTCATTCCAATTGTATCACTTCTATTTAAAACAATAGAGAAGATGGCAGTGGTAATGAATACTCTATGGATAGAACGAGGGATAATGAATACACACACTTATGTATAGAATAACAAATAAATTGACATAAATTTAAAATGGAAACAGATCAATTTTTTAAAAGTTTAAATTTTTAATGAGGGACATTTTTAACACTGAAGGTAATAAGCAGTGAGGACAAGGCAAATGTAATATTTCTTGATCAAAATATAGTAAAAATGGAAGCAGGACAATTCACAGCCTACATCTATAACTACTTAAGGCACTGATTTATATCCTAATATATTTATTTCTTAACATAACATAAAAATTATCTCTACAGTTGTCACAAACATAAAAGAATCAACACAAGGCTAACTGTATTGAACACAGAACCTCCAGAAAAAGAAAAACAGTGACAACTGGAAATAGTATTCATTTTCCAAAAATTCCTGGCTTACTTTCTGTTCTTTTTCTGTCTTCTAAATAACTTCTGGCTCTCTACTCATTCTTTGGGACTTGCTAATCGCTAAATCCTTTAGCCCCGGTCTGTTCTGTTTCTACGTGTCCTTGTATAACCCTGCTCTTTCTAATCAAGCTTTTGAAAATCTCTCCCAGATAACAATTTTCATGTCTCTAACCTTTTAGATTTTGTAGTTTCAACTGGATGACTACACTACTTCTGCTTATGAGAACATGTATGCACATACTTTAAAACAATGTAAAGAAAACACTTCACATTGCTGGTAAGGGTTTCACCTGCAATGCAGGAGTTCAGTTCAGTTCAGTTGTTCAGTCGTGTCCGACTCTTTGAGACCCCATGGACTGCAGCATGCCAGGCTTCCCTGTCCATTGCCAACTCCTGGAGTTTACTCAAACTCATGTCCATCGAGTTGGTAATGGAGACCTGGGTTCAATCCCTGGGTTGGGAAGATCCCCTGGAGGAGGGCACAGCAACCCATGCCAGTATTCTTGCCTGGAAAATCCCCACAGACAGAGGAGCCTGGTGGGCTCCAGTCCATGGGGTCGCAAAGAGGACATGACTGAGCAAATAAGCATAGCACAAAGAAAACACTGTACTTCATAAAAATAAGGTTAATAAGATGTATATAGTTATATTAGTTATGATCAATTTTGTCATGATGGCATGACTCCAAGTGGAGTACAGATTGGAGTTTCCAAGGATCCCTTCCTTGGGTCCAATTAATTTACTAGAGCAGCTCATAGAACTCAGAGAAACATTTTACTTACTTGATTACTGGCTTATTATACATGATATGATTAAGAAACAATCAGATGGTAGACATGCATAGGGCAAGGTATGGAGAAACGTCTTGGAGCTTTCATGCCTTCTCCACATACACCTCTCTTTCCAAATCCCCAAGTATTCATCAACCCAGAAGTTCTCTGAACCCCATCCTTTGGGTTTTTCTGGAGGCTTCATTACATAGGCATGTTTGATTAAATCATTGGTCATTGGTCAATGATTCAACCTCCAACCCTCCTTCCCTCACAGAGATCAGGATATGGGAATGAAAGGTCCAATCCTCCAAACTCCTGGTTGCTTACCCTGGCAACCAGGCCCCATCCTTAGGTGTTTTCGGGGTACTACCTCAGTAACATAACAAAAGTCATCTTTATAACTCTCAGTATTCAGGAAATTCCAAGGGTTTTAGGAACTCTGTGCCAGAAATAGGGGCCAGATCAAAAACATATTTATTATAAACTGCAATATCACAATTCCCTAATATAACATGAACAACCTCCCAAGTAATTGCTGCCAAAAATAAATAAATAAATAAAATTATTATTTTTATTTAAATGGTGCCATTTTGAGTGCCCTTTGGATGGCTATGCCATCTATAATAAGAATCCAAACAGCAGAATTATACTTTATTGAGTGAAATCCATAACCGAAATTTAACAACTTTTATATTACCAAATACATCTATGCCAAAATAAATACACAGGAAGCTATTTCTTCTAAACTAATACAAACATTTGCTGGAATATATAAATGCCAGAAGGTATAAAATCTTTCACTACTAATGCTTTTGTCTTAATAACTGCACAATTTACCTTGTCATCAGGAAGCACGTGCCAAATAGATATTGTCTTTTCCTCAACTTCATTGTTGATAGACAAATATGAAGGTTGATAGATTTTGGTTGGTTCTAATATCAAGACCTTCAAAACATAAGGCAAAGAAACTAGTATTATTGACTTAAGATTTAAGCCATTTAGAGTTGTTATAACAACCCTGCACTGACACAAGACATTAACAGATAAGGCTTAGTCCAAAGCTGGAGTAAGACTATTTTAACTTCGGATTCTTGCTAACCTATGAGGCCTCTGAGCAATTCATGTATTAAACAGTTACCATAAGTTACAATAATCATCACCTTTCATTGCTAAAGAAACTAGAAATAAATTTTTGAAGTCCTTATGTTGGTTTGGCTATCCCCAGGGAATCTACTTGGAGAAGGCAATGGTAACCCACTTCAGTACTCTTGCCTGGAAAATCCCATGGACGGAGGAGCCTGGTAGGCTACAGTCCAGGGAGTCGCGAAGAGTTGGACAGGACTGAGCGACTTCACTTTCACTTTTCACTTTCATGCATTGGAGAAGGAAATGGCAACCCACTCCAGTGCTCTTGCCTGGAGAATCCCAGGGACAGGGGAGCCTGGTGGGCTTCCATCTATGGGGTCGCACAGAGTCGGACACGACTGAAGTGACTTAGCAGCAGCAGCAGCAGCAGCAGCAGTAGGGAATCTACTCGTGCTATATACATATATATATATATAAAAGCTTTTATTTTATTTATAATCAATACAAAATCTATTTCTTTTTTTTTAGTTTTTTTAATTTTAATTTTTTATTGAAGTATAGTTGATTTACAATGTTTCAGGTGTAAAGTGATTCAGTTATATATATATACATATTCTTTTCCCATAATTTATTTCTATAAATGTAAATGTGTCAAAGAAAGGCAGAATGTGGTAAAAGAACAAGTAATTCTATGTACATAAGATTCCATATATAGACTATCACATGCTTATTTTAGATTTTTTTGTGGCCACACCTTATCAGAAAGATGTAGTAGTATGGTTTTCATACCCTTGTAAATGGACTGAGAAAAGATTTTGATTATTATTGAAAGAATTTTATATATGAGCCAAAGAAATGGACATAATTGTATGAAATAATAAAAATGCTTTTGCACTACCTCCAAGATAAAACTAGTACCTTCAATAATGATATATTTAGCTTTGTGAGAGAAAAAGAGAGAAATAAAACTAGCTCCTACTTTGGAGAGTACCCGAGGATATATGACAAGTGGGATTTGTCTCCATCAAAGGACTGGACAATGTTTACATTATTACTAACATCATATTAGGAGCAAATAACACTGAAACACCACACCTACATTGATTTCAAAGGTGCTACAGATATTAACTTTTTGTACAGACACTTAAAGGCACCTATTCAGCTCAAATTTCCTGTGTGGTCTTAAGCAGGAATATTTGGGCAGAAAATAAAATACCAGAGAAAATGGAACCGTTCTTTTTATTCAAGTTAAGGTACAGAGAATTAGAAAAAGGGGATGAGAAAGACAATATTTTCTTTAATCAAGGATAAAAAATCCTTAAGGGCATAAAGAATTCTTGGTCAGGCTCTGGTGATGAAAATAAGATAGCATATGCCACAAATAAACACAGAGCAAAGAGCTTGCTGGGGAACACAGTCTGATTCAGAAACATGCTAGGCGAATCAAGGTCCAAATTCCTATCAGTAGAGAACTAAGTGGCACTGATTAATAATGAAAATCATTACTTTTCAATCTTAGCTTGGTAAAAACAGTACTTTCAAATGTGAGTATCCCAGTGTTTGTGAAATTAAAATAAATAATAGAGAATAAAATGGTTTCCCAAAACAGTACCCAAGACACTCCACTGAGGACTAGAACTTTCCTTGTCCCCTAAAGAAGTGAGCATGCTATCTAACGTTAGAAAAGCATAGCACAGGTTATCTCCTGTCTTCTTAAATGATGGCGTTATTGTTGTCTCAAATAGTTCTAACAGATAAAATCTGAACTATGAATTACCTATCTTGAGATTAGGAAAAAAAACTGGTTGCAATTATTATTGTCTAATGATTGCTTCAACAGTATGTGAACTGAGAACTTCCAGATGTTCAACCTGGATTTAGAAAAGGTAGAAGAACCAGAGATCAAATTGCCAACATCAGTTGGATCACAGAAAAAGCAAGAAAATTCCAGAAAAACATCTATTTCTGCTTCATTGACTATGCTAAAGCCTTTGACTGTGTGGATCACAATGAACTGTGGAAAATTCTTAAAGAGTTGGGAATACCAAACCACCTGATCTGCCATCTGAGAAACCTGTATGCAGGTCAAGAAGCAACAGTTAGAACCGAATATGAACAACGGACTGGTTCCAAATTGGGAAAGGAGTATGTCGAGGCTGCATATTGTCACCTTGCTTATTTAACTTATATGCAGAGTACCTCAAGGGGAATGCTGAGATGGATGAATCACAAGGTGAACTCAAGATTGCCAGGAGAAATATCAATAACCTCAGGTACGCAGATGACACCACCCTTACGGCAGAAAGCAAAGAGGAACTAAAGAGCCTCTTGATGAAAGTGAAAGAGGAGACTGAAAAAGTTGGCTTAAAACTCAACATTCAACAAATGAAGATCACAGCATCCAGTCCCAACACTTCATGGCAAATAGATAGGGAAACAATGGAAACAATGGCAGACTTTATTTTCTTGGGCTCCAAAATCACTGCAGATGCTGAATGCAACCATGAAATTAAAAGACACTTGCTCCTTGGAAAGAAAGCTATGACAAACCTAGACAATGTATTAAAAGCAGGGACACTACTTTGCTGACAAACGTTTGTATAGTCAAAGCTATGGTTTTTCCAGTAGTCACGTATGGATGTGAGAGTTGGACCATAATGAAGGCTGAGCACCAAAGAATTGTTGCTTTTGAACTGTGGTGTTGGAGAGACTCTTCAGAGTCCCTTGGACTGCAAGAGGATCCAACCAGTCAATCCTAAAGGATATCAACCCTGAATATTCATCAAAAGGACTAATGCTGAAGTTGAAGCTCCAATATTTTGGTCATTCTTCTTCAACTCATTAGAAAAGACCCTGATGCTGGGAAATATTGAAGGCAGGAGGAGAAGGGGACAACAGAGGATGAGATGGCTGGACGCCATCACTGACTCAATGGGGACATGAGTTTGAGCAAGCTCTGGGAGATGATAAAGGACAGGGAAGCCTGGCGTGCTGCATTTCATGGGGTTGCCGAGTTGGACATGACTGAGTGAATGAACAACAACAAATGCACGCTGAGCCCTTTGAACTTCTAATGAACCGGCAAAACATGAGGAATTTGTAGCATGCCTTGTGGATGTCACAGAAAGGCTGATTAAAGACAAGAAAAAGGATGCAATTTGATGAAACCAGCTAAACACAACTCGCTTGGGAGTATACGTATTCTTGCTTTCAGTTTCTTGTCTTTTATATCAGTTAACATTACAATTAACTACGAAATTCTGAAGTATAAAGGAAGACAGCAAGGCCTGTAGACTCTAAGAGGAGGCAGTAAGCAGAGGTACATAATAAGCTCCTATAGAAACTGTGACAGCACCATTCCTCTTCCCCTCGCCTGACATTATCTGATGGCTTGATGGTCTCCTAACTTTTCAAAGTAGGAAGGAAAGAAAGCGTACATTGAAGAGAGGTGAGGAAAAAGAAAGGAACAAACTGAACCCAAACAATACTAAATGATGGGATTCTTCATTTTCCAAAGAAACTCTGGTCTGTTTTTTTTTTTTTTTTTCTTAGAGTCATTGCTATTTCTTGGAAGCATGAGAATGGATATGATAGTGAGATAAACAAAACCAATTAAATAATATTTTCTAATATTATTGGTCAAGCCCATTATTAATGGTCAAACCCATTTCCAATGAAGGATAAGGTAATCACCCCAATCAAGACCTAATGTAGCCTTCACAAGTGTGGGTTATAGAAGATGCTACTCTAAGGACATAGTTGCAGTGACTGACATAGAAGCACAGGTTCTAGAAGCTTGCCTTTCTCTACGCAATATATGGTGGGCAACAAACTCAGTGGTTGCAGGGAGTGAGCTGGGTGAGAAAGGGCAGTGAGTGAAACAGAATGAATGGGATTGGAACTGACATCATAAATGGTAGCATCCAGTTGGCTCAGGAGATCACTGTTTTTGAAAGAAAGCAGTTATGAATTGTCCATCCTTTCATTGTTCAAGAGCAGTTAAAAATCTGGATTATGACCATTTTTCTGTTTCTTTTGCTTATCAGTTTGTGGGAGTTGTTTTGTTTGTTTGTGTTGGTTTTTGCATATTGGGTACATTGATCCTTTTGCAGCATTAGTGTTAAATATTCTCTCCCTTTCCAGCATTTGCCATATTTAGGGTGAGGTTTTTTTTTGTTTTTTTTTTTAAGATGACCAAAATCTTGAACTTTTAATTGAATCAAATTGGTTAATATTTGCCGGTGAAGCTTACAGGTCCCTTTCTTGCTTAAGAGAGCCTCTCTTTCCTGGAGTATACACCTAGATTCTAGCTTCCCTGGTGGCTTAGGTGGTAAAGAATCTGCCCGCAATGCAGGAGACCTGGGTTCAGTCCCTGGGTTGGGAAGATCCCCTCGAGAAGGGAATGGCTACCCACTCCAGTATACTTGCCTGGAGAAGTCCAGGGACAGAGAGGCCTGGTGGGCTACAGTCCATGGGGTTGTCAAGAGTTGGACATGACTGAACAACTAACACACACACACACACCTATATTCTCCTAAATTCTCGTTCAGTATTTTCTGGGTTTTTGTTATTTTTTTTTTACATTCACATTATGACAAACTAATTCATATTAAAGTAATTTAAATTAGCTCAGAACCGCTAATATAAGTGGTTTCCTCTCATAGCCAACTTTCTTAGCCCATCAAGTCAACAGTTGATTAAATACTTCAGTTCTGTGCTGTCTTCTTTCACTACCACATTTACTATCATCAAAGCACCAGCTAAAGGCCAGCTGCCAGCTCATTCTGAGAGAAGTCTTTTCCTAGGCTACACATTATCCAGGATAGAAAACAGTGAAGTGTTAAAGTTTGAAAGGCTTTTCAACGACAGATCTTGCTGAGCTATGGCTTCCTCTGGAAGCAAGAGCAAAGGAAGTGTGTTAATGCCAGCGATAGATTTAATTAAATGAAACATTTGATCCCACCAACGAGCACTAGAAAACGAGATCTTATAAAAAGAATTAAAAGTTGTCATCACCGCTGAGTATGAAGGATTGAGACTAACAGAGCTCAAACAGATTTCTGGCATCACTTTGACGTGGGAAGAGGTCTGTGTATACAGTCAGTTGCCAGTAATTCTTGAAGTGGGTGCTAAAGCTGCATTGCTTTGGATGATTTTCCAAGAACTATCAGGAGGGGTGTGGAATCAGCTAAGGTGGACAATATATTTTTAAAGTGTGTGTATGTGTGTTATACATTTAAATATCTCAATCTGATAGAAACTAGGCATAATGAGTTGCAGACCAGAACCTATGAAGTATCATTTCCCATCCTCTAAAGCAGCGGTCCCCAACCTTTTTTGGCACCAAAGACCAAGTTCATGGAAGACACATTTTCCATGGATGAAGTGGCAGGGCAGGGGATGGTGGTGGTGGGGAGCTTTCAGGATGATTCAAGTACATTTACATCTACTGTGCACTTTATTTCTATGATTATTACATCAGCTCCACCTCAGGTCATCAGGCATTAGATCCCAGAGGTTGGGGATCCCTGCTCTAAAGCACTGTAAAAAGCAAGGCCTCATCTAACTCTGACCCACATGGGTAGTAAGTGGTGGTGATGGAGTAACAATGCAGGTGAGCCTGACACTTTTCACCACAATAATGTTGATGATACTGACGGTGACAATCTCAACAAAACTGCAGTATGAATTAAAAGCACCCATTCATCTGATCTGAAGAGATATCTTGACTTCTTGAGCTAAGAGATAATCTTTTCCTGGGAAAGAACGCATTACAACTTATCAAAGGAAACCACCAAGTGTCATGGCAAAAACATGAAAACATATCTTCTTTCTCTGACTGTGACAGTTATTTTTAAAAGTAAGCTAAAGCACACCAATTTGTAGAAAATAAGTATTTTAACCAGATGACCATCTTCACTTGCTGTGCGTGAAAAAGAGCACATTAATACTGTTACAATTACAAGTGCAAAATGTTCTTTAAATAAAGGAAACAAAACATAAACGTCCTGAGAGTTAAGTGAAGGGTACTTACTGGAAACCTAACTACGGTGACATCTGTCTTTGTGGCCTCGACCAGGAAATCCATCCAGAAGTCCACAAGTTCCTGTTTGGCCACAGGCTGTTCTGAAGTCAGTTTCACAAAATGCTTATATATCAAAATTGTCTCTACGATAGACTTGAGGTACCTAAAAATTAAACGATATAAAACGTGTAATAGGCAAATTTAGAACTACCTATTCCCACATATCCCAGGCTTACTCTGTAAATGTAATTTAAACATGGCATTAATAATTATATCAGCCAAGTCACCAAACCTCATTCATTTTTTGTTACATGTCATGAACTATCATGTTATCTCATTTAAAACTCATAAAAATGCAATAAAGTAGTCCATTTCCCCCCCATTATAAAGATGAGGAAACTAAGGCTTAGACAGCTTACATAACTTGGACTGAACAAATCATCTACTTAAATCATGACTTTTAAAGTAATGCCTAGTGACTTCTCTGGTGGTCCAGTGGCTAAGACACTGCACTTCCAATGCAGGAGGCCCAATAAATAAACAATAATAAATATCTTAAAAATTAAAAAAAATAATAAAGCAATGCCTATATTATACTCAAGAAAGTGTTAATGCATTTGCTTTAAAATATGTTCCCTTAGGAAATCTTTCTAAATAGACCGATCATAAGAAATATTATTTTGCTCTGAAGTAACTCAGCTCATATGCATTATATGAACATCCTTAAATTACAAGACAGATGTTGCCTTGAAGGAAAAAGTCAGGAAAATATGAGGAGTAAGATAATTATATGAGATAATGGCCATGCAAGCACTTTGTAAACTATAAACTATACACATGGAATTAACATTAAGTTAATGGGAACAAAACATTGTTTTGTGGTGGTTGTCACTACTGCACAAAATAATGCCTGTTTTCTTGTTAACAAAGGCCAAGAAACCTCTAACTGAAACTCTTTGTATCTGCACTCCAGCCTCCCCCTCAACCATCATTGGGATAGTCCTCATAAAGAAACAACCAATTTGACCACATGGGATATGTGTGCATTTATTGGCTCATTTATTTTCATGTCATTTGCTGAATGACAGTACAACCCTGTCCTCAAGCTGCACACAGGGCCAAGGAGACAGAAATGTAAAAGGTGCTGAGCACCATGAAATAAATGCCCATGGAGCTTTAACTCACGGAGATAAAACTGACAAAAGTCATAAAGTAGTATCAGTAGAAATATGACTAAACACGGAAGAAGAAAGTTTCAGGAGATGAGTGGATCACACACAGAAGTATATGTAACAACATCCACCACCTTCTGTCTGGCTGTGGGGTGGGTCTTAGGTTGGCATGGGATTTAGGAGCAGACATGACCTGCGAATGCTCCCCGGGTGGAGGAGAGGGCTGGAAGACGATGCTCATTGCGTGCTGAGACACAGCAGCAGGAAGCCAGAATCTTGCATGATCAGTGTAAACAGAGAGTAGTGTAAACCTAGGGGTGTGACAAGGACTGAGGTTTAGTGACTGAGGGTAAACTTTCTTTGCCACGCCAAGGAGGTGGACTTTATCCCTTAGGCTGTGAGGAGTCATTAAAGTATGCTGATTTAAAGATTTCAGTGGAGGGGGAGGCTCAGACATGCATTTTAGAAAGATCATCATGGGAATGATGCCGGGAAGCATTTGCTAATGAGGGAGACCTGAACGTGACCAAATGCTTTAAGAGGCCACGAAGGTCTACTGTGGTGGGCAGCTCCTCAAATGGTCCCTCTGATGACAAAGCATCAGTGGCCTGAGTCCTGAGCTGCTTTGAGCCTTTCTTGATATCACAGGTAAACTTTATTTTTCTGAAATTATTTTTTATTGGCGTATAGTTGCTTTACAATGTTGTGATAGTTTCTGGTAATACAGCAAAATGAGTCAGCTGCTGCTGCTGCTGCTAAGTCGCTTCAGTCGTGTCTGACTATGTGTGACCCCATAGACGGCAGCCCACCAGGCTCCCCCGTCCCTGGGATTCTCCAGGCAAGAACACTGGAGTGGGTTGCCATTTCCTTCTCCAATGCATGAAAGTGAAAAGTGAAAGTGAAGTCACTCAGTCATGTCTGACTCTTAGCGACCCCATGGGCTGCAGCCAACCATGCTCCTCTGTCCATGGGATTTTCCAGGCAAGAGTACTGGAGTGGGGTGCCATTGCCTTCTCCGAATGAATCAGCTACACAAATACTCCTGTTTTTTGGATTTCCTTCCCATTTAGGGTACCACAGAGCATTAAGTAGAGTTCTCTGTGCTATACAGTAGGTTCTATTTCATTATCTATTTTATACATGGTATTAATAGTGTACATATGTCAATTCCAATCTCCCCAATTTACCCCACTCCTTTCTCCCCCCTTGGTGTCCATATGTTTGTTCTCTACATCTCACAGTTAACCTTTAAAAATCTTTAAAGCTGATAGTCAATCATTACATGAGATGCATAATAAAATTAGGACTAAAAATAGTCTCAAATGCAGATGGAATTTTGTTTTAATCTTTCCAGTTACCACATCCATAGCGATGAGACTTGGTTGCATCCCAAGAACTATTTGAAATTAGAAAAACACACATAATATATGAAACATCTAAAAGTGTTAGGAAATTCTAAGTAACGAAGAAGTGCAACTCAAGAATGTGAGTCCTAAGAGGGAGGTTAGATCATGAAGGAAACATGTTTGAAGGGCGCATGTTTGGAGCAGAGACTGGGAAGCTGAGATAGAAGCTTGTGAATCTGCTGATTAGAGCTGCACATGTAAAACTGGAGGCATGTGTACGATTCAAGTAGGAGATACCGGCCAACTTGGGCTAGTGGGTTGGTCTGTGTGACGGAAAGGCTAAGCTTGGTGCCCATCGGATACCACCTGTGTCTAAAGTCATCAGAACCTACAATCAATACTGTTTGTTTATGAGCATCGATCACTTTTCCTTCTAGACTGTGCATTTCAGTCTCTAAGCAAATAAATCATCTAGTTGCCAGTTCAACATATTTAACAATTTAGAAACAAGTGATAGGAGCTTTTATAAAAAATAAGTCTATAAACGCCTATCAGTTTACTATTACCATGCAGGTGTCTTCAGTTTAAAAAGCTTTTCAGATGCTTGAATGACTCTCAAGTGGTCATTGGCCAGGACACTGGCCCCCAGGAAAAATCCGACTTCCCAGTAGCTCTGGAGTTTTTCCAAGTTTCCCTTTTTACCAAGAAGACTACTTAGCTTCACCCCTAGAAGATGAATAGGAAAAAGAACATCACAAACACACCACAGGCAGGCAGAGTTGGCTTCTTTATTAAAAAGCAACCTTTCATTCCTCCTTTCAGATTAAAATACCTTTGTTAAGTTTCTGATTCTTAACAGGGCTTAAATTCATTGCAAAAGAAAGAAAAAAAGACTAATCAGAAAGGTACACAGAAAAACCTGTTAATTTCCCTTCAATTTGAAAACCTCCAAATAACTGCCAACTTCACATTGATGTCCATCATTCCAGAATTATTATACATGTTTGTATATGTGCTTCCTTGGTGGCTCAATGGTAAAGAATCCACCTGCTGATGCAGGAGATGCAGGTTTCATCCACGGGTTGGAAGATTTCCTAGAGAAGGAAACGGCAACTCACTCCAGTATTCTTGCCTGGGAAACCCCATGGACAGAGAAGCCTGGTGGGCCACAAGGCATGGGGTCGCAAAAGACTTGGTCACGACTTAGCGACTAAACAACAACAAGAAATGATCTCAGGCTGAGAGAAGTTCACTTGTTAATTCGTGTTTTGCTCAGTAGATATCCAAATAATTTCTGTCTAGTGAAGCAATATCTAATATTTATAACCGGCTGGTCATAAACTAGCTTTTAAAAAAAATCAAACTCAGAAATCTGATTCTAAGATTTCTTTGTTAAATTATGATTACTTTATCTCCAAGGAAGATCCCCTCGAGAAGGGAATGGCTACCCACTCCAGCATTCTTGCCTGGAGAATTCCATGGACAGAGACGCCTGGCAGGCTACAGTCCACGGGGTCACAAAGTATCAGATGTGACTGAATGACTAACATTAGCTTCTTAAAAGCACTTTAAACAGTACATAGCCTCTTACTGTTTCCATATTCACTGAATTAAATAGAATCTTTTATATTTTCTGAGTCACGAATTTACCTTTTTTTAAAATTATGCTTTAATGAAATGAAACAATCTTTAAAAAACCTTATGCTGCTTTTTATTATATAATTCCACTTAAGCCATGAGTATTTTAGGAAAAAGTCCATTTGGGAATTCTTCACATTTTGTGGTGATAATTTAAAAAGAGAACAGCTTTGCCACCTTAAAATTTCATGAGATGAAAAAAAACTGCATGTGTATGCAACAACATCTATGACATCCTATCTGGACAGAAAAAATACAACAAATATAAATGGAAGAAGAAAGTGCAGGGGGGGAAATTAGATACTAAAAATGTGTGTCTCTGTCAACTTCAGTTGAAAATGAATATTTTTTTTTGTTTCATACTTTCAGAACAATGAATGTAGGACCAAGGTAGCACCAGGTAGCATTTAAACATTTAAACAGGGACCATGAAAGTGTTTAACAGTAAAATTATATTAGTTTTAAAATTAAAATTTAGATTTATTCTCGCATGCCAGAAGTTCACTCTAGGAGGGTCATCTTAACTTTGGCCTTAGCATAATTTGGTCACATGATGTGACTCCGAATCATTCAGCATTTGGACAAAATGTATTTTTTGTTTAATGACAAACAGTATTTTAGTATACAGATGGGTCATGGTTTATTTACCCAAATGCAGATGGTAGCTGCTTTTTATCACTATAAATATTCTTGTACAGATAGCTTTGTGCAGTTGTTCAATTATTTCTTTGTAATAAAATCCTCAACTTGGACTTGTTGGGGACACAGGTATGCTCATTTTAGTGTTGATATTATGGGTAGTGGGCTTCCCAGGTGGTGCCAGCCAATGCAGGAGACACAAGATATGTGGGTTTGATCCCTGGGTGGGGACTATCTTTTGGAATAGGAAATGGCAACCCACTCCAGTATTATTGCCTGGGAAGTTCCATGGACAGAGGAGCCTGGCAGGCAACAGTCCATGGAGTCGAAAAGAGTTGGACATGACTGAGTGGCTGAGCACACATTATAGGTAATATTACGTCCTTTCATCTTTGCCAATGTAATAGAGAACAAAAGGAAACATGCTTTTTTAAAAAACTTTGAGATTGACTGTCTTCATATGCTTATATATCTTTTATGAATTAGCATTTATGGTCTTTCCACATGATGTATGAAACCTGTTTCTACATGAGATAGTAATCTTTTAAGTTTGGAGTTAAGAATATGGCTCTAATTTTTTATATTTAGGATCCCTTTCTCTCCAAGCCCCCTCCACCCACTCATCCAAGGAATAGAGGAATAAATATCTTAGTACATAATATTTGCTCCATAATTTGGATTATTTCCATAGGATAGAGTCTCAGAGGTAGTGTTATGCTTGGTCCCAGGCTATAGCACTTTTAAAGTTTTTGATCGCTAGGGCCAAATTATTAAAGCACTATTGCTGATGGATGATTCTATCTTTTTACCAAGTCCTTATTATCTGGCTATTTTTCACTATTTAAAAAAATTTGGCAAAATTTATAAGCAATTAACAGCATGTCACTGCTGTTTTAAATACCAGTTCTTTGATTCAATCATCTGTTTAGGCAATTTAAATGTTGACAATGCTCTAATTAGAACTGGTTGACTTCTAAGAACTGAAGATTTTTTAATAGTTTAGTTTCCATCATAGTTTTTATATTTTGCAGCAGCTATTTCAACAGAGAAAGGTAGGACATTTTTATTGAACACTCATTATATGCCTGGCACTAGCATGGCACACTGAAAAGGTAACTCTTTTCAACCCATACAGCAACACAAATTAGAGATATCAAGGGAATATTTCATGCAAAGATGGGCACAATAAAGGACAGAAATGGTATGGACCTGACAGAAGCAGAAGATATTAAGAACAGGTGGCAAGAATATACACAACTAGACAGAAAAGGTCTTAATGACCCAGATAACCACGATGGTGTGATCACTCACTTAGAAGTAGACATCCTGGAGTGTGAAGTCAGGTGGGCCTTAAGAAGAATCACTATGAACAAAGCTAGTGGAGGTGATGGAATTCCAGCTGAGCTATTTCAAATCCTAAAAGATGATGCTGTGAAAGTGCTGCACTCAATATGCCAGCAAATTTGGAAAACTCAGCAGTGGCCACAGGACTGGAAAAGATCAGTTTTCATTCCAATCCCAAAGAAAGGCAACGCCAAAGAATGTTCAAACTACCACACAATTGCACTCATTTCACACACTAGGAAGGTAATGCTCAAAATTCCCCAAGCTAGGCTTCAACAGTACATGAACCAAGAACTTCCAGATGTTCAAGCTGGATTTAGAAAAGGCAGACGAACCAGAGAATAAGTTGCCAACATCTGTTGGATCATAGAAAAAGCAAGGGAATTCCAGAAAAAAGTCTACTTCTGCTTCACTGACTATGCTAAAGCCTTTGACTGTGTGAATCACAATAAACTGGAAAATCCTTAAAGAGATGGGAATACCAGACCATCTTACCTGCTATCTGAGAAACCTGTATCCAAGTCAAGAAGCAACAGTTAGAACCGGATATGGAATAATGGACTAGCTCAAAATTGGGAAAGGAGTACATCAAGGCTGTATATTGTCACCCTGCTTATTTAACTTATATGCAGAGTACATCACGGGAAATGCTGAGCCAGATGAAGCACAAACAGAACTTAAGATTGCCAGGAGAAATATCAATAACCTCAGTTATGCAGATGACACTACCCTAATGGCAGAAAGCAAAGAGGAACTAAAGAGCCTCTTGATGAAAGTGAAAGAAGAGAGTGAAAAAGTTGGCTTAAAGCTCAACATTCAAAAACCGAAGGTCATGGCATCCGGTCCCATCACTTCATGTCAAATAGATGGGGAAACAATGGAAACAGTAACAGACTTCATTTTCTTGGACTCCAAAATCACTGTGGATGGTGACCGCAGTCATGAAATTAAAAAACACTTGCTCCTTGGAAGAAGCTATGACAAACCTAGACAATGTATTAAAAGCAGGGACACTACTTTGTTGACAAACATTTGTATAGTCAAAGCTATGGTTTTTCCAGTAGTCATGTATGGATGTGAGAATTGGACCATAACGAAGGCTGAGCACCAAAGAATTGATGCTTTTGAACTCTCAAGACTCTTGAGAGCCCCTTGGACTGCAAGGAGATCCAACCAGTCCATCCTAAAGGATATCAACCCTGAATATTCATTGGAAGGACTGATGCTGAAGCTGAATCTCCAATACTTCAGCCACCTGATGGGAAGGGCCAACTCATTAGAAAAGACCCTGATGCTGGGAAGATTGAAGGCAGAGGAGAAGGGGATGACAGAGGATGAGATGGTTGGATGGTATTACCGACTCAATGGACATGAGTTTGAGCAAGCTCTGGGAGATGGTGAAGGACAGGGAAGCCTGGCATGCTGCAGTCGATGGGGTCACAAAGAGTCAGACTCAACTGAACGACTGAAAAGCAACAACACCACAATCAGTTAAAGATTACTCCCTTTGGCAATGATGAAAAAAAAATGCTGAGAGATGTTGAGCAACTTGTTGAAGGTCGCACAGCCCCGGTGGAGGTTAGATTGTTACCAGTTTAACTTTCCACTGTGATGAATTCCAAGCATACATCAAAGTAGAAAAATACTAGTGATCACATTTTCAACAACTGCTAACATTTTGCTATTGCTTCATCTCCCTGAATACTTTGGCTGAACCATTTCAAATAAAATTACAGATTTCACCCTTAAATGTTGTGTCATAGTATAAAAGTTCTCCTACACTTTCTACTTAATCATTTTTTTGAACACTTGTCAGCAACTGAACAACAACAAGGGCATCTGACATTTGCCTCTGTGGAGACTGAACCCTGGCTGCTGAGCTTCAACACCCCCTGAGGGGAATTCAGGGTGGAGAATGAGGCATTCTGTGCTCCAGGGAAACTGGTGGAACAGGTCTTTAGATAGTTAAGATATTTTCAGTAACTGATTTCATGTTCCCAAATCCTTGGTGGTGGCCGTTGAGTCATGTCTGACTCCTGCGACCCCATGGACTATAACCCTCTAGGTTCCTTGGTTCACGGGGTTCTCCAGGCAAGAATACTGGAGTGGGTTTTCATTTCCTTCTCCAGGGAATCTTCCAAACCCAGGAATCGAACCTGAATCTCCTGCATTGTAGGCAGATTCTTTACTCACTGAGCTACAAGGGAAGCTGCATTTGATTATTGCACCTAATAAAAATAATAATTCTCTCATATTATTTAATATCTGGTCCTGATTCAAATTCCCTGATCATTCCCCAAATTTCTTTGGCCACCTGATGCAAAGAACTGATTCACTGGAAAAGACTGATGCTGGGCAAGATTGAAGGCAGGAGGAGAAGGGGATGACAGAGGATGAGATGGTTGGATGGCATCACTGACTGGATGGAAGTGAGTTTGAGCAAGTTCTGGGAGTTGGTGATGGACAGGGAAGCCTGGCATGCTGTAGTCCATGGGGTTGCAAAGAGTCAGACACAACTGAGCGACTGAACTGAATAGCTTTTTGTTGTCGTTGTTCTCTTTGTTTTTTCAAACTGGAATCCAAACAGGGATCATTAATTGCATTTTTAAAAAATGTCTCTAATGAGCTGACTCATTTGAAAAAACCCTAATGCTGGGAAAGACTGAGGGCAGGAGGAGAAGGGGACGACAGAGGATGAGATAGTTGGATGGCATCACCAACTCAATGGACATGGGTTTGGGTGGACTCCAGGAGTTGGTGATGGACAGGGAGGCCTGGCGTGCTGCGGTTCATGGGGTCACAAAGAGTCAGACATGACTGAGCGACTGAACTGAATTGAAATGTCTTTTAACCTAACCAATCCACCCAAACTTTTCGCCATGACATTGACTTTTTGAAAAGACCAGGCAGGGAGTCCTGTAGAATGTCTTCACCTTCTGGATCTGGCTGATAGCATTTCTTGGCGTTGTCTGACTTATTTCTCTATCCAACTGTGATTCTATTAACTGACTGTTAAATCTTAAGGCTTGGGTTAAACATTTTTGGTGAGACTATTTCACAGGACTGAGGGCAGGAAGAGAAGGGGGTGACAGAGGATGAGACTGTTGTATGGCATTACTGATTCAATGGACATGAGTTTGAGCAAACTCTGAGAGATAGGGAAGGACAAGGAAGCCTGGCATGTAGCAGTCCATGGAGTCGCAGAGTCGGACATGCCTGGGTGACTGAACAAGAACATTTCCCAGGAGATGCTGCTTATTTCACGTTCTCTGTATCAGCTGGCAAACGTCCAGCCATCAGGCCATGCTGGGTGGATCACTGACAGCTGGACCCCTGGAGGGGATATATACAATGAATTGTATGGGTCATTGTTCCTCTGTGATTGATAAGCAATTTGTGGATGAGCTTGGGTTTCTTGTAAATATGGCAAATGAAAATTAAAAAAAAAAAATCCTAATGGTGTTCGTTCTAATTGATGATCCTTGTCAGAATCATTATTTGAGCATCACTATCATCAGTTTTTCAGTTCTACTTTATCAGCTAGTATTCTTTTGAAGAATATGTTCTTAAAAATATACAGTTAGTATGTAGCGTATCATAAGAAGAGCTTTACCTCCTCAACTGGATGATCCATGCTCTACTCAATCAGGTCTGACTCTGAGATCCCATGGACTGTAGCCCACCTTGCTCCTCTGTCCATGGGATTCTTCAGGCAAGAATACTGGAGTGGGTTGCCATTTCCTTCTCCAGGGATGAACTATAGTATCCCTTTAAAAGGAAGGGAAAGTACTGTACTTTGTTCCCTATAATTTTAAATTTTCTGAGAATTTGGTCACCTCCATTGACAGCAAATGAGTTGCTTTGTGGTTGGTGATGGCTTTTATTTTTGTTTTGATTTCTTTTTCTTGATTATCCTCTTAGAGTTATGGATTTTTATATTCAGTAACACAAATTTTATTTTTATGGCTCCCTGAAAATAAGATTCAAATAGTTCTTTGTCTCAATTCCAATCACACTGTTCTTATTACATCATCATCTCATAAAGTGTCTCATGGTTGAAAATTCCACAGAACACAGGAGAAACATCTTTTATTTAACTAAAGCTTGATTATTAATTTTTAAGTCTTGTGAAGCTGCAAAAAGGATAAAGATAAAAGATGCGGTTGTTTCCAAATCCTAGTTCTAAACAGTACAAACACTAATGATTATTCAAAAACTGGGATATTGAAAACACAGATCATGAAACAATTAGCCATAATCTCAAACAAACACACAACCACAACTAGAATTAACAGTCTTTGGTTAACAGGTTATAACAGTTAAGAATTATTCTTAACATTAGAATTCTTAAACTTAAGATAATATGTTTGAAAAGCTTCAGGCTTAATAATCATGACATCTTTATTTTCATTGTTTACCCTTTATAAATAAAGTAAATTTCAAAATATATCTAAAGAAAAGATTTCATAAAGAAAAATGAATACTATCAGAACTCAAGAACTGAGTTAGGCTTTAAAA
>SJYT01011347.1:54633-73732 GCA_006410635.1 Cephalophus harveyi
GAATGCAATTATATATCTTTAAAATATCTCAAATATGTTGTTAATTAGTAAGTTAATAACTTTAATTAATACAATTATTATGTTAAAATATTCATTTATTTAATCAACCTGTTTTTCCCTGAAAATCCCTTTAATCCTACTTTACCATATAAATATTAATTTTAGGTTTATGCTATATTTATTAGCATAATTTATGAGTAGAATCTAAGTGAGCTTTAAGTGCCTTTCAGTATTGTCATTGTTTAGTTGTTAAGTTGTATCTGCCTCTTTTGCAACCCCATGGACTTTAGCCCTTCAGACTCCTCTGTCCTTGGGATTTCCCAGGCAAGAATACTGGAGTGAGATGCCACTTCCTTCTCTAGAGGATGACCCAGGGATAGAACCCACGTCTCCTGCATTGGCAGGCGTATTCTTTACCACTGAGCCACCTGGGAAGCCCCTTTCAGTTATTTAAGGACATACATTTTATAGTGTATATCACAGTATTTTAGAAGCCTTAAATTTAGCTTTTATGGGAACTAAAAATTCATTGTCAAGTCATATTTTAAATCTGTGTAAGTTTTGCAATTTCCAAATTAAAAATTCAACTTCATTTGCTTTCAAATGCTTGTTCAACATGTATTATGAATGAGCTCTTCCTGGAAAAAGTTGAAGTGTGTTTCCTTTACCAAGTTCCATTAATCACAGTTCCTCAAACCTCAGAGTGCTGATCATCCTTTTTTCCCTCCAGTTCTTCAAAGACATAATTGACAGAACATTGTGTAAGTTTAAGATGCGCAGTGTGTTGATCCGATACACTTGTATCTGGCAAAATGATCACTACAGCATTAGGTAACACCTCCATCATGTCATATAATTTCCATTTGTTTTTGTAGTGAGAACATTTAAGATCTACTCCCTTAGAAGAGTGCTGACCATCTTAATCTACATTTAATTTTAAAAAGGAATTTAGAACGTTCATTTCAAACCACTATGTTACTGCTCTACCTATACATGCAAATCAATGTCAATTTCTGTAATGATCTGGAGGCTTCAACCTCAAGTTCAAGAACAGAGTAATACAAGTCATTTTAGATCACTAATACAGCGACCCCATGGTCTGCAGCCCACCAGACTCCTCTGTCCATGGGATTTTCCAAGCAAGGATACTGGGTTGGGTTGCCATTTCCTTCTCCAGGGGATCTTCCCAACCCAGGGATTGAACTCAGTCTCCTGCATTGCAGGCAGATTCTTTACCAACTGAGCTACCAGGGAAGCTCAATACATAAGGATCAGTATAGAGTTTTAAAAATAACTTTAGATGGAGAATTTTATTATGATGATAATTTCTGAAAAGTATATATTGCAGTGTATTTTTTCTGATTTCATTTTCCAGCTTAAAAAAAAAATGAATTCAAATAAAACTTTGTGCATTGAATACCACTGCAATCCAGCAGCGACAAACATTGTATCATTCTTTTAGTCTGGGCTTTTAAAAAGAATTTAATACTCAAACTTTACTTGCCTTCAAAGATTTCCCAGAATATACGTATGGTTATTTAATTAGCCCTTCCCAAATAGTGTAAAAAAACACCCAGGGCTCATTTTTTCTTTATGAAAGATTAAAAACATTCTCCAGTTAGAAATCTTAAAGGAAAAGTTTCATCTTTACATATAATTCACAGCTTCACTAAGATCAATTTTTTTTCCTCTACAAAAACTATGGAAAAACATTTCTGTCTGTAGCAAAAACTCCTATGAGAGTTGGAAAGGTTCTCTACAAAAAGTTCAACATTCAAGAGATAGAAAATTTTACTACCTTACACAGTATTCACTATCTAGAACCTTAAAAACATTATCAAAGCAGGAACTAAGGAAATCACACAAAAGTTATTCACTTAAGATGTCCTAATCTTTAAAAAAATTCCAAAGAAGGGTCAGCGTGTAAGACAATGTCCACCGATAAAAGGGACAAAAGCACATTCTATCAATGGCTACAATTCAGAGATGGTCTCTGAGGAGACCAGTCACTGCCAAGACTCCATCTGCTTGACCTGTTGTTCTCGGGTCTTGGGAGGCTGTACCAGCAACAACACTGAAGTCATAGGGCAGGTGTGCGTTGAGAAACAGAAACAGGGAGTATCAGAAGTCTTTCTTTCCCTCTTTTTTTTTTTTTTTGAACCAGGAAAACAAAATTAACCTGAAAGAGGAAACTTTCCTGATGTTCCATAGAATACTACCTTATGTGGGAGTTGTGGGCTAAATGCAGAGCCCCTATTTCTAATATGAGTTTGAGAAGGAATGGGCTTCCCTGGTGGCTCAGCAGGTAAAGACTGTCTGCCTCTAATGCAGGAGACCCGGGTTGGATCCCTGGCTCTGGAAAAGTCCCTGGAGAAGGAAATGGCAATGCACTCCAATATTCCTATCTGGAGAATCCCATGGATAGAAGAGCCTGGCGGGCTACAGTACATGTGGTCACCAAGAGTTGGACAGGACTGAAAGACTAACACACTGAGAGGGAATAAAAAAATATCAACTAGGGGATTTTTAGAATCAGGTGAAATAAATTAAAACCCTAATTACATCCCAATATCAAGATTCTGCACAATAGCATGAAACATTAAATAAGGAGATATAATTTTTTTTTAAGGAAGTCAGATGAGACAGAAAGCACAGGAACGATCTATGAAAGATCCTTTTTCTTTGCACTGAGTTGGATCCACTTTTTTGATTCCATGTAAAACATCAAGCTGTAATTACCAACTTTTCGGAGCTCAAAGGAAGATTCAAACTGGTGCCCAGATGCCAGGAGGAGGACCGCATAATTAATTCCTGACTGTAGTGTTGGCTCTGATTCAAATGCCTTTTTGAACCTATAAAAAAAAACAACCCACAAATGTACAAGTTTACTTTCTCAATCATGAAACTCTGAGTTTGCAATAGCTTCTGTTTGCATAACTCCAAGGCCTGAGCAAGTAAAAATATTCCACTGGCCTTCACCCCAGAATCTAGTGTGCTATTAGGATTTAATGCTTAAGTAACTGCACACCCTCACCCTCAGCAACATGGCATTCCCCCCACTTAACTCAGCCTCACCATAGCAGCCCCAGTCTTTAAAAAAAATCCTCTCTTCAACAGTCTTCCAGGAATGTGAGAGAATGTATGTATGTGTGTGTGAGCATTTATAAATAGTGAAAATTTAAAGATAAGAACCCCGTACATATTTGTTAAGTGATTTTTTGAAAAGTTTTATAAGTAAACAAAGTAAAAACAATACACAAAGCAATCAGGAATATTATCTACATAACATACTGAAACAATCACTTTCATAAGAGTGATATAAAAATACAATAAAGAATGTCAATTGCAATAAGAAATTAGGAAAAGAGAGATGGTGCTTGTGCATACTAGTTTTTACTCAAAGAGAATAAGAACCATTTTCTGGATGTGCATGAATCTATCAACCTTTAAAAATGCTTCAACATTTGAAAAGGCTTCAGTGCTTGTGCATCCACCATATTTTCAAGGAAACACTTCGTAGGTTCTGTTCAAGGGTCCCCTCATATAGATCATTTAACAGGCAATAATACTCAATATTATTTCATTTAAAAGCATGAAGAACAAAATTAACATAATGGCCTAGTAACTAATAAAAACTGAGACAAACATGAAAAATGAAAACTCTACTTTAAAAACCAGGTTGAGGAAAATATAAAGACTAAATACCTACTGAATAAACATTTAATGATACAATAAAGAGATACTTAGGGAAAAACAGAATTCTAAGATAAAAGCATTTTTATTAAAATCATTAACTGAAATGAAAGATGGGAATTGCAAAAATGGCAGTGGGCCCAATGGTGTACATTAGAGTACATACTTGGCTATTATACATACTTGAAATTTTCTGTACTTTAAAATGGTAAGGTAAACTTAAAAAGAAAAAGATAAGTATATATTTTCTGAATATTAAAAATCGTGTGCCCTTTTAATGGTCTTACTTTTTAATCAGGAAAAGTATCTCTGAGAAAAACAAAATTCAAACAAGTATTAATTTTAACTAGTTGGCTTGAACAGTTTTGCATGTGGAATAAGAAAAAAATATTTTTAACTGCATCACTGCTGATGATTAAGAAGAATTTCTTTTCTCTCCAGAAGTACAGGAGTTTACCAAATCTAAAATGGAAAAACCATGTAACCCAGATTGCTGAAATCCAAAGCAGGTGATATCAAGGAAAGACATGATTTATAAGTTTTAGACTCATACAAAATCCAAAGGTCTTTGTGTTTTCTCAGAGGCAAGTAGAAAGTCCAAATAAAAAAGATATAGGAGAAGAAAGGAGTTAATACCTTTCTTTCTACCACTAATTTATACTTTCTACCAATTCATATCAATATATGAAATATCTTTCAACAAATGAATTTTTCATTTTTACTGAAAGAAAAAAATCATGGAAAAATTCTCTTAATAGATTCAAAGGAAGATGTAAAAAGCAAGATCATCCTAAATCAATCAGTTAATACTGATAAGTATTTCCTATGTGCCAAACTAACCAAACTGAAAAAATTAAATGGGATTAGATCTGTTTTTCTGTTACCATAAACAATACAATTTAAAATATTTTAAGCAAAATATAGAGGGCAATAAATTAATAAGTTATATTTTTATGGCTCAGAACACTTCATAATAAGATGCATATTGAGGAGAAAGTCTTAAGGAAGTAGGAATTCTCACACATTGAAAAGTAAATTAATATACTATTTTTTGGGAGAAATTTGCCAATATCTATCAAAAATTGTAAAATGTCAAAAAAAAAAGCAACGCATACCTATTGACACAATTTTTCCATATCTATGGATTTACACTAAGAAAAAGCATTAAATATGAATATCAGACCACCTAATCTGTCTCCTGAGAAACCTGTATGCAGGACAAGAAGCAACAGCTAGAACCAGACACGGAACAACTGATTGGTTCAAAATTGGAAAAATTGTAACCCTTCTTATTTAACTTATATGCAGAGTATATCATGAAAAATGCCAGTCTGGATGAATCACATGCTGGAATCAAGACTTCTAGAAGAAATATCAACAACCTCAGATATGCAGATGATACCACTCTAATGGCAGAAAGCAAAGAGGAACTAAACAGCCTCTTTCTTGATGAAGGTGAAAGAGGAGACTGAAAAAGCTGTTATGAAACTCAGCATTAAAAAAACAAAGATCATGACATCTGGTTCCATTGCTTCGTGGCAAATAAAAGGGGAAAAAGTAGACGCAGTCATAGATTTCATTTTCTTGGGCTCCAAAATCATGTTAGATGGTGCCTGCAGCCATGAAATTAAAAGATGCTTGCTCCTTGGAAGGAAAGCTATAACAAACATAGACAGTGTACTGAAAAGCAGAGACATCACTTTGCCAACTTTGTCCATACAGTCAAAGCTGTGGTTTTTCCAGTAGTCATGTACGGATGTGAGAGCTGGACCATAAAGAAGGCTGAGTGCTGAAGAACTGATGCTTTTGAACTGTGGCATTGGAGAAGACTCTTGAGAGGCCCTTGGACTGCAAGGAGATCAAAATAGCAAATCCTAAAGGATACCAACCCTGAATATTCATTGGAAGGACTAGTGCTGAAGCTGAAGATCTAAAACTTTGGTCACCGGATACAAACAGCAGACTCACTGGAAAACACCCTGAGGCTGGGAGAGCTCAAAGGCAAAATGAAAAGGGGGTGACAGAGGATGAGATGGTTAGATAGCATCACCAACTCAATGGACATGAATCTGAGCAAACTCTGGGAGACAGTGAAGGACAGAGGAGCCGGGCATGCCACAATGCATGTGGTCACAAAGAGTTGGACATGACTTAGTGACTAATCAACAACAACAAAATATAACCAGACTTTTGGTTATAGGAATATTTGTTACAAGATGAAAACCTACTTCCTAAATTTCCAAAAATATTAGAAAATATAACATGGAACAAAATGTATTCCAACTGTTAGAAAGCTATGTAACCATTTAAATTGTAGAAGAATATTCAATGTCAGAGGAAACCTGAGCTTCCAAATAAGATATAATAGTCTACTAGGGAGCCATCCCTCCTGCTACAATAGCTAGGTGGGGTAAAGGATATACATCAAGAACATAATTTTATAGTCATTGGAGATCTATGGAAGCAGCAACGTCATTATTGAAATAAAACTCCAAAGAGGGAAGTGTCCTTCCGAGATAAAATGCTTTCGTCTATAGGGGCATTTGCTGATTCTGACCATAAGATTAAGCATAGGCTTGGTATAGGCAGAGGAACTCTACCTATTTGAAACTCTACCAGGGAAAAGAGAAACAAGTGGATTTACTGACAGCTGCACGAGTTGGCATGACAAGGTGAAACCCTGAGGGACCCCAAACATGTAGCTGATTTTCTCCACAGGATATTTGCTTAACATCGGCAGTATAGGCAGTTGGGGATGAGGTATGGCTGGAATGGCAGTGAAATCTGAAGTTTGGCGGTGCTTAGAAGTAAAGATCACGGCATCTGGTCCCATCACTTCATGGAAAACAGACGGGGAAACAGTGTTAGACTTTATTTTGGGGGGCTCCAAAATCACTGCAGATGGTGACTGCAGCCATGAAATTAAAAGACGCTTACTCCTTGGAAGGAAAGTTATGACCAACCTAGATAGCATATTCAAAAGCAGAGACATCACTTTGCCAACAAAGGTCCGTCTAGTCAAGGCTATGGTTTTTCCTGTGGTCATGTATGCATGTGAGAGTTGGACTGTGAAGAAAGCTGAGTGCCGAAGAATTGATGCTTTTGAACAGTGGTATTGGAGAAGACTCTTGAGAGTCACTTGGACTGCAAGAAGATCCAACCAGTCCATTGTAGAGATCAGTCCTGGGTGTTCTTTGGAAAGAATGATGCTGAAGCTGAAACTCCAATATTTTGGCCACCTCATGCGAAGAGTTGACTCATTGGAAAAGACCCTGATGCTGGAGGGATTGGGGGCAGGAGGAAAAGGGGACGACAGAGGATGAGATGGCTGGATGGCATCACCAACTCAATGGACATGAGTTTGGGTGAACTCCGGGAGTTGGTGATGGACAGGGAGGCCTGGTGTGCTGTGATTCATGGGGTCGCAAAGAGTCAGACACGACTGAGCAACTGAATTGAACTGAAATGAGAAGTAAATACTAGAGGGAGGAGCCTACAACAAAGAGCTGACAATCTCCTCCAAAGTTTAGAGCTATATAATGTAAGAGAATAAAGACTCAAACTGAAAACTCCAAAGGGCAGTTTACAGTATACAGGGATAAGAAGATAGAACACTGCTTGGCTCTCGGTCAAAAGCTGAGGGTGTTCATATCAAGAAGCAGGGACAAAAACAGAGATAGACGGGTCAATAAAACTGAAACCGAGACCAACTCAACTCAACTGCAGTTTTCGAGGTAATCAGCTCCGCACCATGTCTGGCTAACAGAGGGAAGTGAGAGCCTTCTATGAGAGAAAATAAAATCATTCTTAATCTCAATAATTCTTATATATAAAATGTATGGCATACAATAAAGAATTATGAGCACTTCAGAATCAGGAAAAAAATGACCAATAAACAAAAGAACAAAACAGACAAGAGGACCTGACTCACAGATAATTCATATGTTGGAGTTTGTAGACAAAGACTTTAAATCATTATTACAAATACAGTGAAGAAAATTGCGGAAAAAATGGACAAATGAAGGAAAAGACAATTTCAGTCTAGAGTTGGAATCTAAAAATAAAGAGAATCAAGCAGTCTAGAACTGAAATATATGACACCTGAAAATAAAAATTCATTGTGCAGGTTTAATAGCAGACTAGACAGAGGAGAAGATGGACTTGGTGAAGAAAAAAAGAAATGTCAATAAAAAGTTTGTAAACTGATACACAGAAAAAGGCAGGGGGAAAAGACACAGCTGAATGTAAGACACATAAGACACAGTTAAATGGCCTAACATATGTATCATGGTAGCCCTAGAAAGAGGGAAGAGAGAATACAGAACACAAGAAGTATTTGAAGACACAAAGCCAAGACTGTCAAAAACATTAACACAGAGATTCAAGAAGCTCAACTTCAAGCTGGATAAGATAAAATAAGTCATATCACTTCAGTCGTGTCCGACTCTGTGTGACTCCATAGACAGCAGCACACCAGGCTCTGCTGTCCCTGGGATTCTCCAGGCAAGAACACTGGAGTGGGTTGCCATTTCCTTCCCCAAAGATAAAATAAGCACAGCCTAAATGCTAAAATCAAAGACAAAGAGGAAAATCTTAAAATCAGCCAGAGATAAAGATATATTACCTTCAAAGGAGGCATTTTATTGCAATTTTATAGCAATTTTATTGACAAAACTGATAGCTGACTTTGCAATTCAAACTAAGGAATAAAATTGATAGCTGACTTTGTAATACCAACTATGGAAGCCAAAAGATAATGCAATGACATAGAGTGATTAAAAAAAAGAAGAGGTACAAATAAGCAAAAACTGGCAGAATTGGTTGCCAACTGATCTGCATGCAAAAAGTATTAAAAGTATTCAGGCTAAAGGATACTGAGTCCATTTGGAAGCACTGAACTGCAAAAAGAGCATCAGAAAGAGTACTGAAGTGAGAATGAAAGTTGCTCAGTTGTGTCTATTTTCGACCTCATGGACTATACAGCCCACGGAATTCTCCAGGCCAGAATACTGGAGTGGGTAGCCTTTTCCTTTTCCAGGGGATCTTCCCAACCCAGGGATCGAACACAGGTCTCCTACATTGCAGGCAGATTCTTTACTAGCTGAGCCACAGGGGAAGCCCAAGAATACTGGAGTGGGTAACCTATCCTGTCTCCAGTGGATCTTCTCAACCCAGGAATCAAACCTAGGTCTCCTGCATTGCAGGCGGATTCTTTACCAACTGAGTTATCAGGGGAAGATACTAGCCATTTTAAAACTACTGAATACTTATTCTGCTTTAAATTTCTCTCCAGTTAATCCTAAAGGAAATCAGTCAATCAAACCAGTCAATCCTAAAGGAAATCAGTCCTGAATATTCATTGGAAGGACTGATGCTGAAGCTGAAACTTCATAATCTGCCCATCTGATATGAGGAACTGACTCACTGGAAAAGGTCCCGATGCTGGGAAAGATTGAAGGTAGGAGGAAAAGGGGACAACAGAGGATGAGATGGTTGGATAGCATCACCGACTGGATGGACATGAGTTTGAGCAAGCTCTGGGAGTTGGTGAGGGACAGGGAAGCCTGGCGTGCTGCAGTCCATGGGGTCTCAAAAAGACCAGACTGAGCGACTGGATGGCTGAAGTTTCTCTCCTCTTCAAGGAAGTGGTAAAATACAAATTTAAGGTAGACTTTAAGAGTCAAGGATGTGGATGGTCATCTCTAGGGAACTCCTAAAAGCACAGTATAAAGAGTATTTCGTGTGTGTGTGTGCACGCGTGCGCTAAGCTCTTTCAGTCATGTCCGACTCTTTGCGACCCTGTGGACTGTAAACTGTCAGGATCCTCTGTCCAAGGGATTCTTCAGGCAAGAATATTGGAGTGAGTTGCCATGCCCTCCTCCAGGGGATTTTTTCAACCCAGGGATTGAATTTGCGTCTCTTACATCTCCTGCATTGGTAGGTAGGTTCTTTACTATGACTAAAGTGTTGATAGAGTATAAAATGCAACACTAAATTAATAGAAAAAATGGGGAATGAAGGACTAAAGAAACAAAGATATGAAATAAATAGTGAAGAAGATATGAAATAAATAGAAAATGAATTGCAAAACATAAGAACTAGACAAAAAATATCAGTGATATGGAAGATTTGAATATTATGATTAGGCAAGTCAATTGAACTATCCTACGTGGAACACTACACCCAACAATGGTGAACTGTTTTCAGGGCTATGAGGCACCTCTTATTACAGTAGAATTATACCAGAGAACAAGAAAGATACATCTGTAAATTGGGCAACCTACTTCTGAATAAGCCAGGGTTCAAAGATTCACATTGAAAATTAAAAGGTATTTGAGCTAAACAATATTGAAAGTTCAATATATCAAAACTTCTGGGATGCAGAACAATTTTTATCTTTAAATGCATATGCTGGGAAAGCAGCAAGGGTGAAAAAAAAATTAATGCTCTAAACTTCCATCTAGAAATAAAACAGCACATATTCCAAAATAAAGTAGAAGGAAGATATAATAAAGAAAAGAAATCAATTAAGTAGAAAATAGATGTGCAATAAAGAAAATGAACAGTGTCAAAAGGGGAAGATTAATTAAACTGATAAAGTCCTAGATAGACTGCTCATCAGAGAGAGAAAGAGAAATGAAAAGGGGGACATTAGTATGGGTCCTACAAGCATTAAGTGTTAGTTGCTCAATCATGTCCAACTCTTTGCAACCCCATGGACTGTATCCCGCTAGGCTCCTCTATCTGTGGAATTCTTCAGACAAAAATACTGGAGTGGGTTGCTATGCCCTTCTCCAGAAGATCTTCCTGACCAGGGACTGAACCCATGTCTCCTGCAGGCAGGCAGATTCTTTACCATCGGAGACACAAGGGAAGTTTCCCAGGTGGTCCTAGTGGTAAAATACCCGCCTTGTCAATTCAGGAGACTTAAGAGACATGGTTTCAGTCCCTAGGTCCGAAAGATCCTCTAGAGGAGGGCATGGCAATCCATTCCTGTATCCTTGCCTGGAGAATCCCATGGACAGAGGAGCCTGGAGGGCTACAGTCCACAGGGTCACAAAGAGTTGGACACGACCAAAGTGACTTAGCACACGAGGGTATATAAGCATTAAAAAGAAAGTAAATGGATATCTGGAACAACCTTAAGCCAATAAATATGGCAACTTAGGAGAACTGGAAAATTTTCCTGAAATTCACAGATGAGTATCGCACAAGGGAAAAAAAAAAAAAAAGGAAACAATAGTTCTATGACTATTACAGAATTGATAACAATCTGAAATTATTGTTTTTACTATCTATCTCTCATATTGTATGCAGTCTGACAGCAGGGGCCTTGCCAGTCTTGCTGAAGACTAAATCTTCAGCACTTGACTCAGCAGGAGCCCAACTCACTGCAGGTGATTTCAAAATACCTGCTGCATGAAGAAAACCTGCATCCACCTCTTACCAAGAGCCAGGCTGTGACAAGTGATAAATACAGCAGGTCATATAAAAGATAATCTCTTCACTTCCTTAGTAGTCTAAATCCTAATCTTGATAAAACCATAAGCCCAGAGAGCTATGCCTTAGACCACATCACTGAACTGCATAGTATCTTCACCACATTCTATTTTAATGTTACTAGAATGTACTATTTAATAAAAATATTAAAGATATTGTTTGTATAGTTTTCATTGTTGCCTACTTATATGAGAAACTCCTTTATTATTAGGGAGAGGATAGTCTCCTCTGAAAATGCAGCATATGATTCATTTTTCATGCTATTACTGAAACTTATTTTAAAAAGCATGATAATCCTTATCACTGGTGTACCCGTGTCCCTTGGTGCTAACTTTCCATATATGTATTATCATTTCACTGTTTCTTTAAATTCAAACTTAATAAAAATGCATGTGCCGAGCTTAGTTGCTCAGTTGTGTCTGACTCTGCAACCCTATGGACTTTAGCCCACCAGGCTTCTCTGTCCATGGAATTCTCCAGGCAAGAATGCTGGAGTGGGTTGCCATGCCCTCCTCCAGGGGATCTTTCCAACCCAGGGATCAAACCCAGGTCTCCTGCATTTCAGGCAGATTCTTGGCCATCTGAGCCACCAGGGAAGCCCAAGAATCATTGGAGTGGGTAGCCTATCCCTTCTCCAGGGGATCTTCCTGACCCAGGAATCAAACTGGGGTCTCCCGCATTGCAGGCAGATTCTTTACCAGCTGAGGTACCAGGGAAGCCCAAAGAAGAATGCATACGGAGGCTAAAATAATGAAACAATCCATTGCAGCTAAAGAAGATGTATCAGCCATTTTAGTGTAAATGTGCCAAGTATCAACAAACCCCAGTGGCTTGCCAGTTTCTGCATCAGCTGGCTTGGCTCTGCCTGACACTTTTTTCCCTCTGAGACCTAGCCTGAAGGAGCTGCCTTCTCTAGAAAACAGCTAAGGAAAAATGACATGGCTTTTAAAGCTTCTGCTGATAAAAAGCATCAGCCAACATACAAATCAGAACCTGGTATCATGGGGTAGAAACATATAACCTTCCTATGAACAGGGACAGTGTATTTCTAACAACTCAATAGAGCACTGATGATATTCTCTACCACAGGAAGCTGTGGTTACCACCACATAGTAAAAGACACAAAAATAATAGCTGCCCCTCATGACTGGGCACCTACTAGGTACAGGCATTGCACTTGACACTTCAAGCATAGTATTTCTAATTTATACAGCTCCTTAAGGCAGGGAGGATTCTCTCAAGTTTACTAATCAGAACTCTGCAGAATGAAAATACTAAGTCATTCAGTTTAAAAGTGGTTGAGCAGGAACTTTACCCACTTCTGCCAGATTCTAAACCAGAGCCCTCTTCTCTATATAACTTTGCATACTCTTTGGTGTGTGTTAAAAAAAAAAAAATTTTTTAGTCCATTTTCATTACTTCTGCTTTTGTTTTTTCAGTAAAAAGGAATTGGGTGAAACAGGAAAAATAATAACGAGAAATAAAAATAGAACTGCTTTTACATTAAAAATAAAGTTTGGATTCTATACACTACAGAAACAGGTATTGATATACTCTTGGAAAGAATGGTGTTTGTCACAAAATGTACTTGATCAATCGTATTAGATTAGAGACTAAATTTTTAAAAGACTGGCATGGCAATACCACTGGATGTGCCCATAAAAATGAATCAAGAGGGCTTCCCTGGTAGCTCAGTGGTAAAGAGTCTGCCTGCCAATGCAGGAGACGAGGGTTCGATCTCTGGTCTGGAAAGATCCCACATGCTGCGGAGCAGCTAAGGCCCTGAACCACAACTAGTGAGCCTGAGCTCTGAGTTCTGGAGATGCAACTATTGAGGCCTCCTGTCGCAACCACTGAAGCCCAGATGCATTAGAGCCCATGCTCCGCAACAAAAGAGACCACTGCAGTGAGAAGCCCGCACACCACAACTAGAGTAGCCCCTGCTCGCCACCAACTGGAGAAAAGCCCGCACCCATGAAGGCCTAGCTGCCAAAAATAAACAAATAGAACAATAAAATTATTTCTAAAAATGCACCAAAGATGTTTTAGGTCATTGAAAACTTTACAGTTTAACTAGCAAGAGGATAAATGAACATGAACAGAAGGTTAGACCTTACACAAAGAAATATATAAACAATGATTAATAATATAAAACTATAAAAATATAGCAATAAAATGATAAGAGGGCTTCCCCAGTGGCTCAGTGGTAAAGAATCTGCCTGCAGTGCGGAGCTGCAGGAGACACAGGTTCAATCCTGGGTTGGCAATATCCCCTGGAGAAGGACATGGCGACCTACTCGAGTATTCTTGCCTGAAGAATCCCATGGACAGAGGAGCCTGGTGGGCAATAGTTCATGGGGCAGCAAAGAGTTAGATACAACTGAAGCAACTTAGCATGAAGCTAAATTAAGACTTCATGAAGGAAACAAATCTTAAGGATGGCAACAGACATCTCAAGAAAATCCTAGGGAGCATATTTGAGTAACTAAATGAGAGAGTTGGACTGTGAAGAAGGCTGAGCACCGAAGAATTGATGCTTTTGAACTGTGGTGTTGGAGTAGACTCTGGAGAGTCCCTTGGACTGCAAGGAGATCCAATCAGTCCATTCTGAGGGAGATCAGCCCTGGGATTTCTTTGGAAGGAATGATGCTAAAGCTGAAACTCCAGTACTTTGGCCACTTCATGAGAAAAGCTGACTCATTGGAAAAGACTCTGATGTTGGGAGGGATTGGGGGCAAGAGGAGAAGGGGACGACCGAGGATGAGATGGCTGGATGGCATCACAGACTCAATGGACGTGAGTCTGAGTGAACTCCGGGAGACGGTGATGAACAGGGAGGCCTGGCGTGCTGCAATTCATGGGGTCGCAAAGAGTCGGACATGACTGAGTGACTGAACCGAACTGAACTGAAAGTTATTTACACTATTGTTGATTTTTTCCTACTTAGTACTAAATATGTGTTGAAAGAGGATAAATAATTTGTAATCTTCAATTCATTACATTGAAGAGATGCAAAGTTATTGTCCAAGCTTTCAGAGCAACAGATTTTTATTCAAGGACTGCCTTATATCAGCATTGTGTTTGTCACCTGACTGCAACTAGCTCTAAAAAAGCTAAGTACTTGTTAATAGAGTGATGAGTCTTTAGAATAAGAACTTAGCTCACTTTTGCATTTGTACTGAGATGTGCAACCAAGTAAAGAATAAAGGAAATATTCTTGAATCAATTGTTTCTAGCTAAAGAGCACCTATTTTCCACCAAAGAAACTAAGCTCAAGTTCTGTCTATTTAGCTGTCATTTTCCTCCTTTGTGATATAACAGCTGTGATTCTTTCTGTAAGACATACAAGTAATTAAATTAGAATTTCACGGTGCTTTACATCTCTAAGGATATTTCTGAAATTATCACTCACAAAATAACTCAGAAGTAAAGCAAGACAGCATGAGACAAAAATTAGTGCTGAATCACTCTGTTAATTTGATCTGGAGATGGGGAAACCCTCTCCAATTCACACAACTTATTTGTATATAATTTTATGGTAATAGAGAAGTCAGGATGAAAAATTTAAAAAGTCAAAATTCTAGCTATCTTCTTTCAGTCCTTTTACTATGTACATATTTTTCCAAAAACAAGAATCATGCTATTTTAAATTTTAAATACATTTTAAATCTGTTTTTAAAATTTTCATATGATATCATGATTCATGTTACTATTAAATATTTATTTAAAACCACAATCGTCTTTTGGGCTTATGCTCAAAAGAATTGAAAACAGAGGATTCAAACAGATATTTGTACACCTGTACTCATAGGAATATTTATTCATAATAGCTAAAAGGTGGAAACAAACACAAATGTCCATTGACAGGTGAATGGGTAAAGACAATGTACATAAAATGGAATATTATTCAGCCTTTAGAATGGAGATTCAGACACATGCTACAACATGAAAGTGAAAGTTGCTCAGTTGTGTCCAACTCTGCAACCCCATGGACTATACAGTTCGTGGAATTCTCTAGGCCAGAATACTGGAGTGGGTAGCCTCTCCCTTCTCCAGGGGATCGTCCCAACCCAGGGATCAAACCCAGGTCTTCCTCATTGCGGGCAGATTCTTTATCAGCTGAGTCACAAGGAAAGCCCAAGAATACTGGAGGGGGTAGCCTATCCCTTCTCCAGCGGATCTTCCCGACCCAGGAATCGAACTGGGGTCTCCTGCATTGCAGGGAGATTCTTTACCAACTGAGCTATGAGGGATGCCCCACTGCTACAACATGGATGAGCCTTAAGAATGTCATGCTAAGTGAAATAAGCCATTCACAAAAAAGATATATACTGTATGATTCCACTTACATGAGATACCCAGAGAAATCAAATTCATAGAAACAGAAAGTGGAATAGTGGTTGCCAGGAGCTGGGGGAATCCAAATTGTTTAATGTGTATAGAGTTTGAGTTTTGAGAGTGAGGAGGTTGTGAGGCGGGGAGTGGTGATGGAAGCACAGCATTGTGAACGTACTTAATGCCACTGAATCATACCTTCAAAAATGGTTAAAATGGTAAGCTTTATTTATGTATATTGCTACCATCAACCCTCTAAACACACAACTTTGAATGAATGATATTCCATCACTTGAGGATATCCTTCCATTTAACAGTTTCCCTACTGTTTTTCCAGTGTTTCAATACCATAAAATTTAGTGTAGTGAACATTGTAAACATATCTTTATTTCCATATCTGCTATTTCTTTTGGATAGTTTACAAAGGATGTAACTGGACTAAGGAACATGAATTATTTCAAGGTTCTTGATACATCATGCCAAACTGCTTTCCAGAAAGGTCTTACCAATTCACATTCCCAAGAGCAGCATAAGAAAGAGATTTTTACATTGCACTCACGCCAAAATATGCTCATCTATTTTCATTTTTGCTAACTGATAATAACAAGAGAGCACACCTCAGGATTTTAATGGGCACTTATCTGATTGCTCCTGAGAGTGAATAGTTTTCAATTGTTTATGACCAATCTAAATGTACCCTTCCAATAACTGCCAATTCTCTTAAATTAAAATGCAAAACCAATACTCAAAGAACCCTGGGAAGATAGGAGGAGATAGATTTGGGAAAGTTCTGAAGAGGAGGTAAGGCCAAGGGTTTAAACTTAATCTTTAAGGATATGAAGAACAGTAAACATTTAGGAAGAAGGAACTGGCAGCAAAATCTGGGGAAAGTCTAAATATTTAATTTTAAAAAAGTCGATATCAATTATGGGTTAGCTATTCAATAAAATGGATCCAGTAAGCGAAATTTCCAGAGACAGAGAACTCTGCACTGTTGAAAAATTCCCCAAGTAGTTCTGATAGTCAGCCAGATTTGGAAACAAACTGCTTAGGTTCACCAAGCAAAATCACTACTGTTCTTCCAAAGGCTCCTTTCCTTTTCATCATAATGCCTGGCAAACATCCAGTTCTCTTTCTCACTCACCCTCTGACAACTCGGTTACAGAGAGCAAGCCTTAGTTGCTCTCCTTAGGTGCTTATTACCTGTAAGACACAATTAGGAAATCTCCCAGTGACTTGTTAAACATTATCATTCTTGGACTTCAACTTGGTCATGCCACAATCTGTCATCTGTTGAATGGCATGTTAAATCAAGGTCAAGGCATGAGACCAATGTACCAGGTTGCTTGTTTACAAAGCAATAGTGGGTACATGGTGTGTTCTCCCCAAGTCTCCAGGGCATCTTGGAGTTGATGGTTCTTTAAGAGCCCTCCATCCCTGGAAATCAATGAGCTGGGTGTCATGCTGAATTATTAAGAACTCTTCAGGTTTTGCATTCTCAGGATAAAAAATCATCCAAATTTGGGAAATTCGATTAATAGATACAACCAAGGACTAAATGAAAATGATGTGAGTGGAATAATGGTGAGATCAAACTTAGGGGGTTAGGAGGGTAGTAGAAATAGAGATAACATGAAGAAAGATATCTTGAAGCTAAGATAAAGAAAAAAAGGAAAATATGGCAAATGGAAAATAGACATTGGTCTTTATTTGTATGTCAGTTGGTTTGTTACATAACTCTTCCTAAGAAAAGCCAACCCCATTAATAATGTACAAACTAAACAGTTGCTAGGCAGGATCACTGTTTGAATAGCACTGTCACTGACGTAAAACAAAATCAGTTGATAAGGCAAATCTGTCTGTTCTTTCCCAAGCTACTATGGAAAAATGAACACATAAATGTTAAAAACAGATTTAATACTTTCAGCTTACTCAGTTCAGTTCAGTTCAGTTGCTCAGCCGTGTCCAATTCTGCGACCCTGTGAATCACAGCACACCAGGCTTCCCTGTCCATTACCAACTCCCAGAGTTCATTCAAACTCATGTGCATTGAGTCAGTGATGCCATCCAGCCATCTTATCCTCTGTTGTCTCCTTCTCTTCCTGCCCACAATCCCTCCCAGTATCAGGGTCTTTTCCAATGAGTCAACTCTTCGCATGAGGTGGCCAAAGTATTGAAGTTTCATCTTTAGTATCAGTCCTTCCAAAGAACACCCAGGGCTGATCTCCTTTCGAATGGACTGAGTGGATCTTCTTGCAGTCCAAGGGACTCGCAAGAGTCTTCTCCAACACCACAGTTGAAAAGCATCAATTCTTCGGCGCTCAGCTTTCTTCACAGTCCAACTTTCACATCCATACATGACCACTGGAAAAACCATAGCCTTGACTAGACAGACCTTTGTTGGCAAAGTAATGTCTCTGCTTTTCAATATGCTATCTAGGTTGGTCATAACTTTTCTTCCAAGGAGTAAGTGTGTTTTAATTTCATGGCTGTAATCACCATCTGCACTGATTTTTGGAGCCCCCCAAAATAAAGTCTGACACTGTTTCCACTGTTTCCCCATTTATTTCCCATGAAGTGATGGGACCAGATGCCAAGATCTTCATTTTCTGAATGCTGAGCTTTAAGTCAACATTTTCACTTTCCTCTTTCACCTTCAGCAACAGGCTTTTTAGTTCCTCTTCACTTTCTGTCATAATGGTGGTCTCATCTGCATATTTGAGGTTACTGATATTTCTCCAGGCAATCTCGATTCCAGCTTGTGCTTCCTTCAGCCCAGTGTTTCTCATGATGTACTCTGCATATAAGTTAAATAAGCAGGGTGACAATATACAGCCTTGACGTACTCCTTTTCCTATTTGGAATCAGTCTGTTGTTTCATGTCCAGTTCTAACTGTTGCTTCTTGACCTGCATACAGGTTTCTCAAGAGGCAGGTGAGGTGGTCTGGTATTCCCATCTCTTTCAGAATTTCCCACAGTTTATTATGATCCACACAGTCAAAGGCTTTGGCATAATCAATAAAGCAGAAATAGATGTTTTTCTGGAACTCTCTTGCTTTTTCAGTGATCCAGTAGATGTTGGCAATTTGATCTCTGGTTCCTCTGCCTTTTCTAAAACCAGCTTGAACATCTGGAAGTTCACAGTTCATGTCTTGCTGAAGCCTGGCTTGGAGAATTTTGAGCATTACTTTACTAGTGTGTGAGATGAGTGCAATTGTGCGATAGTTTGAGCATTCTTTGGCATTGCCTTTCTTTGGGATTGGAATGAAAACTGACCTTTTCCAGTCTTGTGGCCACTGCTGAGTTTTCCAAATTTGCTGGCAGATTGAGTGCAGCACGTTCACAGAATCATCTTTCAGGATTTGAAATAGCTCAACTGGAATTCCTGGAATTCCATCACCTCCACTAGCTTTGTTCATAGTGATGCTTTCTAAGGCCCACTTGACTTCATGTTCCAGGATGTCAGGCTCTAGATGAATGATCACACCATCGTGATTATCTGGGTCGTGAAGATCTTTTTTGTACATTTCTTCTGTATATTCTTGCCACCTCTTCTTAATATCTTCTGCTT